>JAJOZX010000839.1:0-12500 GCA_023014485.1 Bathynomus jamesi
AGTCGAAGTTTTGTTGGCAAGTCGAAGTTTTGTTTCAAGTCGAAGTTTTGTTGCAAGTCGAAGTTTTGTTGCAAGTCGAAGTTTTGTTGCAAGTCGAAGTTTGTTGCAAGTCGAAGTTTTGTTGCAAGTCGAAGTTTTGTTGCAAGTCGAAGTTTTGTTGCAAGTCGAAGTTTTGTTGCAAGTCGAAGTTTTGTTGCAAGTCGAAGTTTTGTTGCAAGTCGAAGTTTTTTGCAAGTCGAAGTTTTGTTGCAAGTCGAAGTTTTGTTGCAAGTCGAAGTTTTGTTGCAAGTCGAAGTTTTGTTGCAAGTCGAAGTTTTGTTGCAAGTCGAAGTTTTGTTGCAAGTCGAAGTTTTGTTGCAAGTCGAAGTTTTGTTGCAAGTCGAAGTTTGTTGCAAGTCGAAGTTTTGTTGCAAGTCGAAGTTTTGTTGCAAGTCGAAGTTTTGTTGCAAGTCGAAGTTTTGTTGCAAGTCGAAGTTTTGTTGCAAGTCGAAGTTTTGTTGTTGCAAGTCGAAGTTTTGTTGCAAGTCGAAGTTTTGTTGCAAGTCGAAGTTTTGTTGCAAGTCGAAGTTTTGTTGCAAGTCGAAGTTTTGTTGCAAGTCGAAGTTTTTGTTGCAAGTCGAAGTTTTGTTGCAAGTCGAAGTTTGTTGCAAGTCGAAGTTTTGTTGCAAGTCGAAGTTTTGTTGCAAGTTCGAAGTTTTGTTGCAAGTCGAAATTTTGTTGCAAGTCGAAGTTTTGTTGCAAGTCGAAGTTTTTGTTGCAAGTCGAAGTTTTGTTGCAAGTCGAAGTTTTGTTGCAAGTCGAAGTTTTGTTGCAAGTCGAAGTTTTGTTGCAAGTCGAAGTTTTGTTGCAAGTCGAAGTTTTGTTGCAAGTCGAAGTTTTGTTGCAAGTCGAAGTTTTGTTGCAAGTCGAAGTTTTGTTGCAAGTCGAAGTTTTGTTGCAAGTCGAAGTTTTGTTGCAAGTCGAAGTTTTGTGCAAGAAGTTTTGTTGCAAGCGAAGTTTTGTTGCAAGCCGAAGTTTTGTTGCAAGCCGAAGTTTGTTGCAAGCCGAAGTTTTGTGCAAGCCGAAGTTTTGTTGCAAGCCGAAGTTTTGTTGCAAGCCGAAGTTTTGTTGCAAGCCGAAGTTTTGTTGCAAGCCGAAGTTTTGTTGCAAGCCGAAGTTTTGTTGCAAGCCGAAGTTTTGTTGCAAGCCGAAGTTTTGTTGCAAGCCGAAGTTTTGTTGCAAGCCGAAGTTTTGTTGCAAGCCGAAGTTTTGTTGCAAGCCGAAGTTTTTGTTGCAAGCCGAAGTTTTGTTGCAAGCCGAAGTTTTGTTGCAAGCCGAAGTTTTGTTGCAAGCCGAAGTTTTGTTGCAAGCCGAAGTTTTGTTGCAAGCCGAAGTTTTGTTGCAAGCCGAAGTTTTGTTGCAAGCCGAAGTTTTGTTGCAAGCCGAAGTTTTGTTGCAAGCCGAAGTTTTGTTGCAAGCCGAAGTTTTGTTGCAAGCCGAAGTTTTGTTGCAAGCCGAAGTTTTGTTGCAAGCGAAGTTTTGTTGCAAGCCGAAGTTTTGTTTCAAGCCGAAGTTTTGTTGCAAGCCGAAGTTTTGTTGCAAGCCGAAGTTTTGTTGCAAGCCGAAGTTTTGTTGCAAGCCGAAGTTTGTTTGCAAGCCGAAGTTTTGTTGCAAGCCGAAGTTTTGTTGCAAGCCGAAGTTTTGTTGCAAGCCGAAGTTTTGTTGCAAGCCGAAGTTTTGTTGCAAGCCGAAGTTTTGTTGCAAGCCGAAGTTTTGTTGCAAGCCGAAGTTTTGTTGCAAGCCGAAGTTTTGTTGCAAGCCGAAGTTTTGTTGCAAGCCGAAGTTTTGTTGCAAGCCGAAGTTTTGTTCCAAGTCCGAAGTTTTGTTCCAAGTCGAAGTTTTGTTCCAAGTCGAAGTTTTGTTCCAAGTCGAAGTTTTGTTCCAAGTCGAAGTTTTGTTCCAAGTCGAAGTTTTGTTCCAAGTCGAAGTTTTGTTCCAAGTCGAAGTTTTGTTCCAAGTCGAAGTTTTGTTCCAAGTCGAAGTTTTGTTCCAAGTCGAAGTTTTGTTCCAAGTCGAAGTTTTGTTCCAAGTCGAAGTTTTGTTCCAAGTCGAAGTTTTGTTCCAAGTCGAAGTTTTGTTCCAAGTCGAAGTTTTGTTCCAAGTCGAAGTTTTGTTCCAAGTCGAAGTTTTGTTCCAAGTCGAAGTTTTGTTCCAAGTCGAAGTTTTGTTCCAAGTCGAAGTTTTGTTCCAAGTCGAAGTTTTGTTCCAAGTCGAAGTTTTGTTCCAAGTCGAAGTTTTGTTCCAAGTCGAAGTTTTGTTCCAAGTCGAAGTTTTGTTCCAAGTCGAAGTTTTGTTCCAAGTCGAAGTTTTGTTCCAAGTCGAAGTTTTGTTCCAAGTCGAAGTTTTGTTCCAAGTCGAAGTTTTGTTCCAAGTCGAAGTTTTGTTCCAAGTCGAAGTTTTGTCCAAGTCGAAGTTTTGTTCCAAGTCGAAGTTTTGTTCCAAGTCGAAGTTTTGTTCCAAGTCGAAGTTTTGTTCCAAGTCGAAGTTTTGTTCCAAGTCGAAGTTTTGTTCCAAGTCGAAGTTTTGTTCCAAGTCGAAGTTTTGTTCCAAGTCGAAGTTTTGTTCCAAGTCGAAGTTTTGTTCCAAGTCGAAGTTTGTTCCAAGTCGAAGTTTTGTTCCAAGTCGAAGTTTTGTTCCAAGTCGAAGTTTTGTTCCAAGTCGAAGTTTTGTTCCAAGTCGAAGTTTTGTTCCAAGTCGAAGTTTTGTTCCAAGTCGAAGTTTTGTTCCAAGTCGAAGTTTTGTTCCAAGTCGAAGTTTTGTTCCAAGTCGAAGTTTTGTTCCAAGTCGAAGTTTTGTTCCAAGTCGAAGTTTTGTTCAAGTCGAAGTTTTGTTCCAAGTCGAAGTTTTGTTCCAAGTCGAAGTTTTGTTCCAAGTCGAAGTTTTGTTCCAAGTCGAAGTTTTGTCCAAGTCGAAGTTTTGTTCCAAGTCGAAGTTTGTTCCAAGTCGAAGTTTTGTTCCAAGTCGAAGTTTTGTTCCAAGTCGAAGTTTTTCCAAGTCGAAGTTTTGTTCCAAGTCGAAGTTTTGTTCCAAGTCGAAGTTTTGTTCCAAGTCGAAGTTTTGTTCCAAGTCGAAGTTTTGTTCCAAGTCGAAGTTTTGTTCCAAGTCGAAGTTTTGTTCCAAGTCGAAGTTTTGTTCCAAGTCGAAGTTTTGTTCCAAGTCGAAGTTTTGTTCCAAGTCGAAGTTTTGTTCCAAGTCGAAGTTTTGTTCCAAGTCGAAGTTTTGTTCCAAGTCGAAGTTTTGTTCCAAGTCGAAGTTTTGTTGCAAGTCGAAGTTTTGTTGCAAGTCGAAGTTTTGTTGCAAGTCGAAGTTTTGTTGCAAGTCGAAGTTTTGTTGCAAGTCGAAGTTTTGTTGCAAGTCGAAGTTTTGTTGCAAGTCGAAGTTTGTTGCAAGTCGAAGTTTTGTTGCAAGTCGAAGTTTTGTTGCAAGTCGAAGTTTTGTTGCAAGTCGAAGTTTTGTTGCAAGTCGAAGTTTTGTTGCAAGTCGAAGTTTTGTTGCAAGTCGAAGTTTTGTTGCAAGTCGAAGTTTTGTTGCAAGTCGAAGTTTTGTTGCAAGTCGAAGTTTTTTGCAAGTCGAAGTTTGTTGCAAGTCGAAGTTTTGTTGCAAGTCGAAGTTTTGTTGCAAGTCGAAGTTTTGTTGCAAGTCGAAGTTTTGTTGCAAGTCGAAGTTTTGTTGCAAGTCGAAGTTTTGTTGCAAGTCGAAGTTTTGTTGCAAGTCGAAGTTTTGTTGCAAGTCGAAGTTTTGTTGCAAGTCGAAGTTTTGTTGCAAGTCGAAGTTTGTTGCAAGTCGAAGTTTTGTTGCAAGTCGAAGTTTTGTTGCAAGTCGAAGTTTTTTGCAAGTCGAAGTTTTGTTGCAAGTCGAAGTTTTGTTGCAAGTCGAAGTTTTGTTGCAAGTCGAAGTTTGTTGCAAGTCGAAGTTTTGTTGCAAGTCGAAGTTTTGTTGCAAGTCGAAGTTTTTGTTGCAAGTCGAAGTTTTGTTGCAAGTCGAAGTTTTGTTGCAAGTCGAAGTTTTGTGCAAGTCGAAGTTTGTTGCAAGTCGAAGTTTTGTTGCAAGTCGAAGTTTTGTTGCAAGTCGAAGTTTTGTTGCAAGTCGAAGTTTTGTTGCAAGCCGAAGTTTTGTTGCACCGAAGTTTTGTTGCAAGCCGAAGTTTTGTTGCAAGCCGAAGTTTTGTTGCAAGCCGAAGTTTTGTTGCAAGCCGAAGTTTTGTTGCAAGCCGAAGTTTTGTTGCAAGCCGAAGTTTTGTTGCAAGCCGAAGTTTTGTTGCAAGCCGAAGTTTTGTTGCAAGCCGAAGTTTTGTTGCAAGCCGAAGTTTTGTTGCAAGCCGAAGTTTTGTTGCAAGCCGAAGTTTTGTTGCAAGCCGAAGTTTTGTTGCAAGCCGAAGTTTTTGTTGCAAGCCGAAGTTTTGTTGCAAGCCGAAGTTTTGTTGCAAGCCGAAGTTTTGTTGCAAGCCGAAGTTTGTTGCAAGCCGAAGTTTTGTTGCAAGCCGAAGTTTTGTTGCAAGCCGAAGTTTTGTTGCAAGCCGAAGTTTTGTTGCAAGCCGAAGTTTTGTTGCAAGCCGAAGTTTTGTTGCAGCCGAAGTTTTGTTGCAAGCCGAAGTTTTGTTGCAAGCCGAAGTTTTGTTGCAAGCCGAAGTTTTGTTGCAAGCCGAAGTTTTGTTGCAAGCCGAAGTTTGTTGCAAGCCGAAGTTTTGTTGCAAGCCGAAGTTTTGTTGCAAGCCGAAGTTTTGTTGCAAGCCGAAGTTTTGTTGCAAGCCGAAGTTTTGTTGCAAGCCGAAGTTTTGTTGCAAGCCGAAGTTTTGTTGCAAGCCGAAGTTTTGTTGCAAGCCGAAGTTTTGTTGCAAGCCGAAGTTTTGTTGCAAGCCGAAGTTTTGTTGCAAGTCGAAGTTTTTTGTTGCAAGCCGAAGTTTTGTTGCAAGCCGAAGTTTGTTCCAAGCCGAAGTTTTGAAAGCCGAAGTTTTGTTCCAAGTCGAAGTTTTGTTCCAAGTCGAAGTTTTGTTCCAAGTCGAAGTTTTGTTCCAAGTCGAAGTTTTGTTCAAGTCGAAGTTTTGTTCCAAGTCGAAGTTTTGTTCCAAGTCGAAGTTTTGTTCAAGTCGAAGTTTTGTTCCAAGTCGAAGTTTTTGTTCCAAGTCGAAGTTTTGTTCCAAGTCGAAGTTTTGTTCCAAGTCGAAGTTTTGTTCCAAGTCGAAGTTTTGTTCCAAGTCGAAGTTTTGTTCCAAGTCGAAGTTTTGTTCCAAGTCGAAGTTTTGTTCCAAGTCGAAGTTTTGTTCCAAGTCGAAGTTTTGTTCCAAGTCGAAGTTTTGTTCCAAGTCGAAGTTTTTTCAAGTCGAAGTTTTGTTCCAAGTCGAAGTTTTGTTCCAAGTCGAAGTTTTTGTTCCAAGTCGAAGTTTTGTTCCAAGTCGAAGTTTTGTTCCAAGTCGAAGTTTTGTTCCAAGTCGAAGTTTTGTTCCAAGTCGAAGTTTGTTCCAAGTCGAAGTTTGTTCAAGTCGAAGTTTTGTTCCAAGTCGAAGTTTTGTTCCAAGTCGAAGTTTTGTTCCAAGTCGAAGTTTTGTCAAGTCGAAGTTTTGTTCCAAGTCGAAGTTTTGTTCCAAGTCGAAGTTTTGTTCCAAGTCGAAGTTTTTTCCAAGTCGAAGTTTTGTTCCAAGTCGAAGTTTTGTTCAAGTCGAAGTTTTGTTCCAAGTCGAAGTTTTTGTTCCAAGTCGAAGTTTTGTTCCAAGTCGAAGTTTTGTTCCAAGTCGAAGTTTTGTTCCAAGTCGAAGTTTTGTTCCAAGTCGAAGTTTGTTCCAAGTCGAAGTTTTGTTCCAAGTCGAAGTTTTGTTCCAAGTCGAAGTTTGTTCCAAGTCGAAGTTTTGTTCCAAGTCGAAGTTTTGTTCCAAGTCGAAGTTTTGTTCCAAGTCGAAGTTTTGTTCCAAGTCGAAGTTTTGTTCAAGTCGAAGTTTTGTTCCAAGTCGAAGTTTTGTTCCAAGTCGAAGTTTTGTTCCAAGTCGAAGTTTTGTTCCAAGTCGAAGTTTTGTTCCAAGTCGAAGTTTTGTTCCAAGTCGAAGTTTTGTTCAAGTCGAAGTTTTGTTCCAAGTCGAAGTTTTGTTCCAAGTCGAAGTTTTGTTCCAAGTCGAAGTTTTGTTCCAAGTCGAAGTTTTGTTCCAAGTCGAAGTTTTGTTCCAAGTCGAAGTTTTGTTCCAAGTCGAAGTTTTGTTCCAAGTCGAAGTTTTGTTCCAAGTCGAAGTTTTGTTCCAAGTCGAAGTTTGTTCCAAGTCGAAGTTTTGTTCCAAGTCGAAGTTTTGTTCCAAGTCGAAGTTTTGTTCCAAGTCGAAGTTTTGTTCCAAGTCGAGTTTTGTTCCAAGTCGAAGTTTTGTTCCAAGTCGAAGTTTTGTTCCAAGTCGAAGTTTTGTTCCAAGTCGAAGTTTTGTTCCAAGTCGAAGTTTTGTTCCAAGTCGAAGTTTTGTTCCAAGTCGAAGTTTTGTTCCAAGTCGAAGTTTTGTTCCAAGTCGAAGTTTTGTTCCAAGTCGAAGTTTTGTTCCAAGTCGAAGTTTTGTTCCAAGTCGAAGTTTTGTTCCAAGTCGAAGTTTTGTTCCAAGTCGAAGTTTTGTTCCAAGTCGAAGTTTTGTTCCAAGTCGAAGTTTTGTTCCAAGTCGAAGTTTTGTTCCAAGTCGAAGTTTTGTTCCAAGTCGAAGTTTTGTTCAAGTCAAGTTTTGTTCCAAGTCGAAGTTTGTTCCAAGTCGAAGTTTTGTTCCAAGTCGAAGTTTTGTTCCAAGTCGAAGTTTTGTTCCAAGTCGAAGTTTTGTTCCAAGTCGAAGTTTTGTTCCAAGTCGAAGTTTTGTTCCAAGTCGAAGTTTTGTTCCAAGTCGAAGTTTTGTTCCAAGTCGAAGTTTTGTTCCAAGTCGAAGTTTTGTTCCAAGTCGAAGTTTTGTTCCAAGTCGAAGTTTTGTTCCAAGTCGAAGTTTTGTTCCAAGTCGAAGTTTTGTTCCAAGTCGAAGTTTTGTTCCAAGTCGAAGTTTTGTTCCAAGTCGAAGTTTTGTTCCAAGTCGAAGTTTTGTTCCAAGTCGAAGTTTTGTTCCAAGTCGAAGTTTGTTCCAAGTCGAAGTTTTGTTCCAAGTCGAAGTTTTGTTCCAAGTCGAAGTTTTGTTCCAAGTCGAAGTTTTGTTCCAAGTCGAAGTTTGTTCCAAGTCGAAGTTTTGTTCCAAGTCGAAGTTTTGTTCCAAGTCGAAGTTTTGTTCCAAGTCGAAGTTTTGTTCCAAGTCGAAGTTTTGTTCCAAGTCGAAGTTTTGTTCCAAGTCGAAGTTTTGTTCCAAGTCGAAGTTTTGTTCCAAGTCGAAGTTTTGTTCCAAGTCGAAGTTTTGTTCCAAGTCGAAGTTTTGTTCCAAGTCGAAGTTTTGTTCCAAGTCGAAGTTTTTGTTCCAAGTCGAAGTTTTGTTCCAAGTCGAAGTTTTGTTCCAAGTCGAAGTTTTGTTCCAAGTCGAAGTTTTGTTCCAAGTCGAAGTTTTGTTCCAAGTCGAAGTTTTGTTCCAAGTCGAAGTTTTGTTCCAAGTCGAAGTTTTGTTCCAAGTCGAAGTTTTGTTCCAAGTCGAAGTTTTGTTCCAAGTCGAAGTTTTGTTCCAAGTCGAAGTTTTGTTCCAAGTCGAAGTTTTGTTCCAAGTCGAAGTTTTGTTCCAAGTCGAAGTTTTGTTTCCAAGTCGAAGTTTTGTTCCAAGTCGAAGTTTTGTTCCAAGTCGAAGTTTTGTTCCAAGTCGAAGTTTTGTTCCAAGTCGAAGTTTTGTTCCAAGTCGAAGTTTTGTTCCAAGTCGAAGTTTTGTTCCAAGTCGAAGTTTTGTTCCAAGTCGAAGTTTTGTTCCAAGTCGAAGTTTTGTTCCAAGTCGAAGTTTTGTTCCAAGTCGAAGTTTTGTTCCAAGTCGAAGTTTTGTTCCAAGTCGAAGTTTTGTTCCAAGTCGAAGTTTTGTTCCAAGTCGAAGTTTTGTTCCAAGTCGAAGTTTTGTTCCAAGTCGAAGTTTTGTTCCAAGTCGAAGTTTTTTCCAAGTCGAAGTTTTGTTCCAAGTCGAAGTTTTGTTCCAAGTCGAAGTTTTGTTCCAAGTCGAAGTTTTGTTCCAAGTCGAAGTTTTCTTCCAAGTATTCCGAGTCCCAAGTATTCCAAGTCCCAAGTCATTTTTATTTCGAGCCCCAAGTTAGTTTTCAATGCAGTCAATTGAATTCAACTTTTTCTTTGTAATTTAAGAGAATTTAATTTAAGAAAAATGTAAGTTAAGAATTTAATTCAACCTTTTTTGTGTTGTAAAAGAGAATTTAATTCAACCTGAATTGACCGGGTTGCGTCTTTAGTTAACCTTTCTTTGTTTTGTTGTAAGAAGGAAATGGACCGATTTGTCTTTTCTTTTTCATGCCATTGTTGCGTATATAAATATATAGGTAAAATGACATTTTATTGTTTGTAACCAAAACAGTTTTTACAATTGTTTGTAATGACTTTGATAATCATTGTAATGTATACGTGATAATAATAGTTGTGTAATAATTAATTAATCGATCTTGTCCCAATGATTCATTTTAAATTACTATGCTGAGGAACATACCGTCCCTCCGTTTTGTTTCAACTCTTTTAATTTTTGTTCAAAGTAGTGTGACAAGCAATTTTTTTTTTAAGAGCAAAGTGCTCACGAAAGATGTAATTGTCAATTTCAGACTTATACCCCCCGCTTAGTCACTCAATTCCCCCGAATGTAGTACTCCAAACTTTGTCTTTTTATTTTATTTTATTTTTAACACCCCCAACCACAGTTGAACCGTGTCAACCAGAGAAATGGTTCAACCATGGTTAATTCCTCTTTGGTACGATGAAATATAACCTCAATTTAGGTTAAGTGTTTTTTTATATTACAGTATATGTTTAGTTCATTATAGTTTATAATTGATTTCTATTTTCAACTTTTATATTTTTTATATTTTTTTTATTCGATTAATAATGAGTAATTATCGTAGTCGAATTTAATTAATTGTGTGTCAAAATATCAAATAATTCAAATTCTATCAACATTTAACGAAAAAGTATGATTTTTCTACTTAACATGCAAAAATTATTAAACCTTTTTTTTATTTTTTTTTATTATATAAAAATAATTTTTAATGTAAAATTTACCTGAAATTATTAAAAGAAAAGATTGTTCGAAATGCTTTCCTTCCATTTCAATAACTTTTTTATTCTTGGCCGAAACTCATCTAAGGTTCGATTTACTTTTATTTTCAAGAATATTCTAAAATTATGTTTGGCTCGTTGAAATGCATAATTGATTCTATTTTTAATTTATATTCTTAATTTTCTTAATTCAATTATCGTAGGGATGCTTCTGGTTAATGTTAATGGTTATATAGTTCATAGATAGCTACGAATGTTACTAGTCGAATTTAATTCCATCTTCAAAATTTAATTTTTAATACCGCTAGATTTACTTTTTCATTAATTGTGAGTTCCTCTAAGTTCGTTTTTTTAATTACCTTATACGCGTAACTGATTAATTATGTAAAATCTAAATCCTAATTGAATTTTATTACTTTTGACACATTCGAATTCATTTACGTTCCGTCCCTCCAGTCACTTTTGCATTAAAACTCATATGCATACACCATCATTAATACTACCTGTAATTTAGAATTTTATAATAATTGACCTTGAGCTTAAAGGATTTTATAATAATAATAATAATAACAATAACAATAACAATAATTGACTTAAACGTAAAAGATTTTATAACCCTAAACCCATCTTAAATTATTATACATTATTTTTAAACTTTGTTCATTCAAAACCCTTCCAAATCCCTACACATACACACGCATGTATGCACACTATATATACTATATACATACAAACCTTATGCTAAAATCATTGAATATCACAATAAAACTATTTCATTACGTAAGTGCAAACTATGCTATTTAGTCTTAATCATTTTTGTTTTCTAATATATCTTGCTCATGCATTTATTCAGTTACTTGAACAATCCTATCAGCTAATCTGTCCCTCGAAATTGTAAAATACACACTTTACACCTAATACACCCAAATACACACTTGACCACAGGACTATACATCATCGATTACGTAATTCTATTTTTACCTACTATAGTCAATAAAAATTAGCTTATAGATTGTACGATTTACATTTTTCCCTTTTATCTACTCTATTCATTATACATAATTTATCCCACAGAAAAAAATAAAATTTGGTAAAAGATTTTAACTATATCATTGTTTGTCTAACTTAATTGTTTGTCTAAATTAAAGTATTAATCTTTGAATTCTTATATATTATATAATAACTCACTTCTTCTGTATAAAAATTTGTAATGTAAAGAAAAAAATTTCGTCATCATCTAATTTGAATTCGTTAGATGCTATTTTCTCAATTGTATTGTATTAATTGTATTATTATTGTATTAATATCATTTTAGGGGGGGAAATACTGTAAAAAGTGAACAATGAACAATTCCTACACCATCATTATATGGATTCATTGTCTTCATGTCTTCATGCAGTACTTATGTTCTTATAGTTTTATGTTTGAATGTTCATTTTTACATGAGAAACCAAAAATCGCCTAAGCGAGTTTTGGATAGAATTTCGATTTATACTTCTTTATTCATTACTGTATTTCTCTAATTCATCTTTTCTAATAATGACTTATACACTATGACGTCACAAAATAACTTTGTTCTCTTTACGTTTCCCATACTTTGTACACTGAATCACGTTCTTAGTATTTGGACATCTTCTGTATTCAATGTATGGTAAATTCTTTAGTAATAATGTTGTGGTGTTATGTAGTATAAATATTATTATTCAACCATATTCATCCATACGTCACATTTTCCCGTCATTAATTTCCCTTCATTATATCTCTAGTATGCAATGTATGAAAATTCTTTATCATCATAATAAAAACTGTACACTCTATAGAAGTCATTATTTATATGTTATGTAGTATAAATATAACTATCATTCGACTATATACCCCGCCCCCATACGTCCATATCTTATCTTGACCATTATCGTATGTCAATTTTATTAAATATTCATTTTTTCTCGTTCGTTCGAAAACGCATAAATACGTTCTCGTATTATTTTTTTCATTTTTATTTTTAATTATATGACCTCCCGAGATGAACTCGAAAAAAATGCTGAGGTTAAGTGATCGAATTCCGCTAACTAGCAGATTCGAACGCTCAAAGATAAAATACCCCCTTTCGCTCTGATTTCAAATTTATAACATATTATAACATATGTTATATCATGTGTGTCATGTCTCATGTACTTGTGTTTTACTAATAACCATCTAGTATAACCATCTACTATAACCATATAGTATAACCATATATAAATATATAAAAACACTGTAAGAATGGTAAACGACGTAATGTACTTCATTGAAACTGTAATTAAATGTAATGATTTAATATATATGGTAATGTAAGAATGTACTTTAAAATGAAAGTGTAATTAAACAATAAGTGAATATGAAGTAATCCATAATTGTAATCGTAATTGTAATGAACAAAATTAATACGTACTCAGTTGTGTACTTAATTTGTGCTTATGTGTACTATTACGAAATGATATCGCCTTCATAAATGTAGACTCGGCGAAAAATACAAATTAGTTTTTATTTTTATTTTTTTTAAATTTTTATTTGCAATCTTTCAAACATCTGATCATGTGTTTAAAAGGGGGAAACTTAACCTTCGACTGTCTTCCCCAAACATTTAAGTTTATATTATACATGTATTTGTAAAATTAAGGCAGTTCTTCATCAAGTCACTTCATTTATTACACTTCATTACGAGACTCCCTTGTTAGCAGCTTTGCTGCGAGGAGGGGGCAGAGGCCCCTTGCCTCCTTAATATTTTTAGATTCCGGCCTGAGCCATGGTCGAAAGAGGTCGAACCTCTACCCCTGTAAATTCAGAGCACTACCTGTACATTTTGAGAAGTAAACTAAATGTAAGAGAAACGTTTTATTTTTCCCTTCGAGCCGTGCTCTCTTCAGAAGAACTTAGTCAGTTAAGTCGATAATTTTAGTATCAGAGAAAGTATCAGAGTATTATAGAAAGAGAAGAATTAAAAATTGGCGACCCTTTGCCCAAATTAAGAGACAACCCAAGCACCATAGAAGATATTGGCATAACAGTCTGGCGAGTCTGTAGCCAAGAGTTTAACAGAGTGGCGACCGAAAAGAATTAGAATGTTATAGAAGAAATATCCGTTGCTTGCCTCCTAACTAGAACCCCCGTCGATCCGAACCACCCCAGGGCCATAGACGGAGGGGTTAACATATATATATATACACATATATTTATATATTTATATATTTATATATATATTTATATATTTATATATATATTTATATATTTATATATATATATATATAATATATATATATATATATTTATTATTATTTATATATTTATATATTTTTATATATATATAT
>JAJOZX010000839.1:17500-120000 GCA_023014485.1 Bathynomus jamesi
CCGTCATCAGTTGCAGAAGGTTTTAGTCAACACGAATTAAACGACCTCATAAGGGACTTAAGTCTTTCGAAGAAATCGTCTGAATTGTTAGCTTCCAGGCTGGGAGGAAAATATTTACTGCTGCCGGGAACCAAAATCACGTTATATCGCGACAGAGAAAGGATTACTGCCCTTCTCTCAAAAGAGAACGATTTAGTTTTCTGCAACAATGTGCGCGGATTGCTGATGAAATGGCATATCGGAATACACCCAAGTGAATGGCGGTTATTTCATAGATAGCTCCAAACGGAGCCTAAAATGTGTTCTTCTACACAACGGCAACAGATACAGATCAATCCCAATTGGTCACTCAGTCGGTATGAGAGAAGAGCACGGGACAGTCGCCCTAGTCCTAGAAAGATATCATACCGAGACCACCAATGGGTGATCTGTGTGGATCTGAAGATGGTGAATTTTCTCCTGGACCAGCAGAGCGGGTACACCAAGTACCCGTGCTTTATATGTCTCTGGGACAGTAGAGCTAAAGATGAACACTGGGTGAGAAGACAGTGGCCTCTGAGAGAAAACATGGTGGTTGGAGAAAAAATATCATCAAAGAAGCTTTGGTTGACAGAGAAAGGATCATATTGCCACCACTGCACATCAAACTAGGTTTGATGAAACAATTTATAAAGGCTTTGAACAGAGATGGGACGTGTTTTGGCTACATATGTAGAAAATTTCCTGCGCTGAGCATGGAAAAGCTGAAGGCAGGTATTTTCGATGGACCGCAAATCCGGGAACTCATGAAAGACCCGCGTTTCCAAGATTCAATGGACAACATTGAGGCACGTGCATGGTCATCGTTTAGTATGGTTGCGAAGAATTTCCTTGGGAACTATAAGGCCGATAACTACGGTGAACTAGTGGAGAATATGCTCTCTTCTTTTTGTAAACTTGGTTGTAAAATGAGCATCAAACTGCATTACCTCCACAGTCATTTGGATCGTTTCCCAGATAACCTCGGTGATCTAAGCGAGGAACAGGGTGAACGATTTCACCAAGAACTAAGGACCATGGAAGAACGGTACCGCGGACGATGGGATACTCACATGATGGCAGATTACTGCTGGAGCATCCAACGCGAATGTCCTGGCACATCTCATCGCAAGAAATCTCAGAAACGCGGTTTATGTGAGATGTCTCAATGAAAGAACTTTTTTTGCCGTTCGTGTCTCAAGCTTGTTTGAATTTAATAAATATTTTTCGTACCTTATGCTTGTTTGATGTTAATACACTATTTTTGCTGACATTCATCATACTTTTGTATTCAATTGACAACAACAGTGATTGCCAGTCAGCTCTTATATAATATTATATACATTATATAGAAATATATATAGATATATATCATATCTTGATAAGCAGAGCTGATGGAGAAAAACTAATGTCATTTTTAGAATCAGCGACCTCAATATACCCAGAAACAGATCTAACATCTAAGACATCAAAAGTTGTGTTCCCCAGTGATTATCGAAACTTTGGTCATGTAATTATTGTTATACAAGGTTCTAAATAAGGTAATACAAGACTCATATATATATTACACATATACATATATATATATATATATATATATATATATATATATATATATATATATATATGTGTGTGTGTGTGTGTATAAAGGGTGGCGCAAATGTTTGGAGTCAAAGGAGCCAGAGAGAATGGATCTTTTCCGTTCTATGAAGTATTTTTAAATAAAAATTACATTTTTAGTTAATAAATTTATCCAATGATGACACTCTGACTCCTGACTTTTGCGCCCCGTGAATCGAGTTAACCGTGATTTTATGAGCGTGACCATTGTACACTTATTCGGTATCATGACTCTGAGTCAACTGTGATTTGGCCCGATGTTTACAGTGACCACAACGCCCCTCAGTCAATGTCTTTCCGCATAATGTTAGCAGAGGGAGGGGTTGCAGTCTTCGAAAGCGGATGATGTTCAACTCTTATGGTGAGTACAAACTACTAATTGTATGTTATGCTGTGTGTAATTGCGCGCGGTGTGGGAGGCCATTCAGTGGTGGCGGGCAGCAGTGGCTGCACCACCCACCCACCGGTGGAGTATACTGAGTTAAGAGTGAAATCGGGTTATCCGTGATCATGGACCGCCCCTCAGTCGTGGATAACTGAATGACTAAAATATATATATATATATATATATATATATATATATATATATATATATGTGTGTGTGTGTGTGTGTGTGTGTGTGTGTGCGCGCCAGCGCGTATTATAAATTTAGCGCACTTTGTCTTGCGTCTGTGCCACTTCCTGAAAACTTATTTGAGAATCCTGAAAGTCATACTGTATGATACACCTGTTTTAAGCTTGTCTTACGGTACATATTCATATTTAGAAAATTGCATTTATTGTGAAAATTAGATTGACCCTGTAAAGGCCATGAAGGATCTTTTTTTGAGATTGAATAAAATCATTTGGCGTTAGTTCGGACAAAATCATTTAATAGTGTTTGGTATTCCTTCCACGTTCCCTTTTCAGACACTTGACCATCTGGTCTTCGGTATTTAGGAACACTTCATCAGAGAGGGGCAGGCCAACTAGTAGCACATGTTCCTCTTCAGGACGTTGAAGGTCGTCTCAGTGATACTGATACTGATAAATTGTACTAATGCATTTTAGGATTATATGTGCCACTTATTTGTATGGTAAAAACTGAACCATCAAGAAGTTTCGGTCTGACCCTCTAGAAATGATATTGCATGTAAAAAAACTGATTATGAAGTTTCATGAGAAAATATTAATATTTAGAGGTCGCTGAACGCCATTAAAATTTTGATGACGCGTCGTTACTTGTCATAAATTGAAATGCGCTTCCTTTCTCTGCCTCACCCCAGTATCATTTCAGTCGCCTTAATAGTAGGATGTGTTTGCATTTGTGTGTTATTTTAGTCTTTTAGTCCTCCCTGACATAAAAAATCGCATATGACTAGTGTTGATGGACAAGAGAACCCTCCAAAGCGTGTGGTTGTTGACCTGGATACTGTGAAAGAAAAAAGTTTTGAAAACTTTGTAACAAAAAACACAAAATCATTGTTCACGAAGCTCAACCTTCCAGATGAATTCTTGGAGAAAACTGCTGAGCAATTGGAAGAGGATACCCATTACCAGACTGCGAAAGAGACTGTAAAATCTCTAACTGTAATAAATGACTTCGCTGAAAGTGGAGTTGTTCTCATCCAGGATTTTTCTAGATACCTAACCAAAAATGAAGAACAACTCCAGTTTCTTCTCCAGGTTGTTGAAGACCATCGCAAGCATTGGACATGGGGACAAAAGCATACTTTGAATGGAAACAATGATTAATCATAATAATTACGCTACTGTCTGATGTTAATGTATAAGGTTGTAACATATATTCTGCTCGAATTTTTAGTTTATTCACAACAAAAATTAAATGACATAATGACAAATTAGTCATCAATATAATTTCCTTCTTTTTCTATAACCTCCTCCCACCTGTAGAAAAGATTATGCCACGTTTGAAGAAATCCCTTGGTTTCGAGTTAAAAAAAAAGCGATCACTTCGTTTTCGATAGCTTCCCTGGATTGCAACTTTTGTCCATCTAGGTGGTGTTGCAGGCTTCTGAATAAATGGTAGTCTGAAGGTGCGATGTCCGGAGAATAAGGTGGATGAGGCATTTTTTCCCAACCAAATGCCTCCAATTGGGCAGTGGTAATTCGAGCAGTGTGAGGGCGCGCGTTATCCTGGTGGAATAGAACACCTCTGCGATTAATTAATGCAGGACATTTTTCTTGTAATGCCATCTTCAATCGTTGGAGTTGTTGGCAGTAGACTTCATCTGTGATTGTTTGGTTATCTGGCAGAAGCTCAAAATGAATAATTCCCGCATATCCCACCAAACGCATAGCAAAATTTTCTTTGGATGGGGTCCATTCCTTGGTTGAAGTTCAGGCTTTGTTTCACGGCTAAGCCACTGATGTCGACTCTTAATATTGTTATAGAGGACCCATTTTTCACCTCCAGTGACGATCCGATTAAAAAACGGTGCCTGCAGTTGCCGAGTATGTAGTGATGTGCAACGATCGAGTCGATGTTGAAGATTCGCTTGTGACAAATCATGCGGAACCCATTTTCCAACCTCACTACTTTTTCTAACAGCTTCAAATGACGATGAATGGTCATATGGCTAACGCCGAGTTGCAGGCCAAGTTTTCTTACAGTTACCGTTGGGTTTTCCTCCACTGTTGCTTTCAGCAACTCTTCATCTAACTCATTTGGTCTTCCTGTTCGTTGATAACACTAGGCAACAAATTTCAACTTTTGTTTTGTTACAGACACGTGAACTACTGATTCCTACTAAAGCGGTGATGCTGATTTCAGATCTGATATCAAAATTTCTCTATCACGTCCAGATTTTGTGTAACCGAAAACCCCTATTTTTCATTTTTTTTCTCACCCGCTTCTATTACGAAAGCCGTCTAAGCTACTTTTCCGTGCCACGTTTTATGTTAAGCATACTTAAATAATTAGTGAACAGGGATGTCTTTCCTCCTTTATTCTGGCTTAAGACAGACAGCGGAATTCCGCTGGCGGAGTTACCACCCCTGCGCCCAACCATCCACCCAAAGCGCGTTAGTATTTTGTTGTTACTACTGAAAGGCAAATTCCTGTTCTTAAGTGAAACTTTGGTGTGTCCTCTTCCTTTGTCGCTTGTAGGATGACGAGCTCTCCTTCTGCAGGAACCAACAATAATCTCCCATCATATTTGGGTTGAAATTACCTTGGTATCTGTTTTCCATAACTGAGATCTGTTGGTGGAAGCGCTCACCATGCTCGTCACTTACAGCCCCAAGGTTGGCCGGAAGAAGTCAAGATGAGAATGTAAAAAATGAATTTTCAAAGACATTCTGCATCCCATTATTTCATAAGATTTAAGCATGTTTTCTACGAGTTTACGGTGGTTTTCAGCTTTGTGGTTTCCAAGAAAATTTTTGACAACTTCAACGAAAGATGTCCATGCTCCTAGTTCATTCTCATTTAGGTTAGATGGAAACGATGAGTCGTGGATGACACTGCGGATCTGTGGTCCAGTGAAAACTCCAGCTTCTAGCTTAGCATCTGTCAATATTCCTTTGAATTTATCCTTTAAATATTGGAAACCACTACCTTGATGATCCATACCCTTCACGAAATTTTTCATAAGGCCAAGTTTAATGTGATGTGAAGTGGTGGAAGATGTACTTTCTGAGGGTCAATAAGTGCTGGGTGTTTCACATTGTATTTACCAACAACATGTTCAGTTCTAGATGGCCAATCATGTTTTTTGTAGTGGTTCTTGTCATCTCTGCTGTTCCATAGACACAAAAAGCACATATGCTTTGTGTAGCCCAACTGTAACCAAGAAGTAATGATACAACTTTAAGGTCGCCACAAATATTCCATGTGTGGTCCTTATATTTGATGAGTCTTAGCAGCAGTTTCATCGATTCATAAGTCTCATTAAGGCCAGTGGCATGTGCTACAGGTATTGAAGGTTTTTCATTGCCGTTGTGCAGTAATACAGCTTTAAGGCTAGCTTTACTAGAGTCAATGAACAGTCTCCATTCTTTTGGATCATAGCGACAGCCAATCCCTTGCATCAGACCACTGATATCGTGGCAGAAACAAACGTTTTCTTCCTGTAAGTAAAATGATGAAAACTGCAAATGGCGATGGCGGAAATGGGAAACTTTGGTGTTTGGTTGGAGAAGATTAAATTCTTGAAGTCTTGAACCAAGCAACTCTGCCTTTTCTTTTGGTAATTCCAAATCGCACTAAGTCATTTAACTCCGCTTGACTTAACAAATGTGGGGAAATATTTGCATCTGGAACATATATGCCATCTTTCCCTGTTTCTATATCACTAGCAGAATCTTCAGATGAACTGCTGTCTGTTATCGTTGCTGGTGGAACTGGTGGTGGATTTGTTTCATCATGTGGTACTGGTTTCATTGCTGATTCGCAGTTTGGGTACGTGATCTTTGATTTGTTTTTCTTTGTGAAACCAGCAATCTTTGTCAAACAAAAATAACAATCATTGAAGTGATTTTTCGGCTCACGCCAAACCATGGGGACTGAGAACGGCATAGCTTTTCTTTTACCATTCATCCAAGCTATTAACATTGCATTGCACTGTGCACAGCAAATATGTGGTGCCCAGTCCCTCTGTTGGTCTCCTAACTTACAGTCAAAATAACACTTGTAGGCAAGTTTAATCTTTGTTGTTATGTTTCTACGTTGTGGCTTAGGTGTATATTGTCCACAGACAAAGCAGAAGTTGTCTGGGTGATTTACACAAGCACGTCTATTTGATGCCATTTTGAATTACCATACAATATCTGAAAAAACGTAGAAAGTAATTATTACGATGTGCAAAATAAAAAGAAATACACACCGTAGTACAAAACAAATGCTATAAAAACACACAAGTCACCACAACCTGTCACTTGCTCATCAGCAGAGAGCTTCAACAACCGTTCTGCTTGACTGTCACGTAGCGACTGACCGTTGGGCCGTTGCCCGTTACTATGCTCTTGACTCAGTGTTGCCAACTCGGGATAAATTTTATTTATCAAAATTGTTCGAATTTGTATATAGTTGGCCAAAAAAATTGCTTTAACCTTGAAAAGCAAGTTTCATATTACTGGCATTAAGCCGATTAAAACCAAAATCTGGACGTGGTAGAAAATTTTACTAAAAGTGATTTGCATTTTACACAAAATCTAGACGTGATAGAAAAAATCTAATTATAGATTTGAAATCAGCATACTAAAATTAGCTAGGAGCACCTATTTGGTCTTCTGTAACAAAATCTTTGTTGCCTAGTGTAATCTTTCAGACTGAATCTCCATTTCTGAACTTCTCAAACAATCTCTTACACATCCATTCGCTCACAACATCATTTCCATAAACTTTTGGAATGTTTCTTGCGGATTCACTAGCGTTAGATCCTTTATGGAACTCATACAGCATCACATTTCGAATATGCTCTTTCGTGGGCTCCATGTTTTTTGAATTGCTGTAATATTGTAGGGGTTGCGTTGTAACTGTATGAAAAACACCAGAGAAAATATTCATTAGCCTAATCCTACACTAGCCTAAATCATTCTGTATCGTGATAAAATATGTGCGAACCTGTCGTCGTGTGTATTTTTCAACATTTCTAAAACTATTTCACATTATCTTGAGGTTATTCTACTTTCTCTCGTCCGTTTTCTAATCGAGCAGAATTTATGTTACAACCTGATACTTCATCTTAATATTATGATAATGTCTTGTGCACTTCCTGCTAATATAGGAACATAATAAATTGTTTAAATACATTTAGAAATTTTTTATATTCACACTTTCTGAGAATCTCGTATCCAATATTTTGAAGCCGTTGAGCGACCTCTAAATATTAAAATATCTCCATAAAACTTTGTACACAGTGTTTCTACATCATATAGCATACTTTGATGGGGTCAGAGCACGGAAACTTAAAAGTTGAAAAATAAGTGACACCCTAATGTGCATGCTTACGTTGTTTGTCCCGTTTTTCATTTACGGTACTATTAATTCTGAATACGGTATGTTTTTCATATCGTACCTGTTATAATAACCTTAAAAATTAATTTATGCTGTTTACATACTTAATTTCTTATTTCAACTACAAGTTCGTTTGTGTGCCCTAAAATATTTCCTTTATACATAGTATTCATATATTACATAATCGTAACTACCAATGAAGTATTTGTATTATTTTATAATTAATCATAACACGAATATCAAGTAAATTGCTGTTTGAAAACTATTTTTTCAGTCCCTATCCCATAAGATAACGGAAAACTACTTTTGTTTTTATCCATCACCTCACTGTTCTCCAGATTTAGGCATTCATTATTTGGACCAATATGATTATATAAGTTCAAATATATCTCATTCTATGAAGTAGAAAGCCTCATTTCTTGCCTACTAAAACAATAACTTGTTTGTTTTTCATTAATTTTTTTATTTCCTTTTTCAGATTCTATAATTGTACAAAGTCACAGATTCACGGATTTCACGCATTCAAGAATTCACTTAATATTCACGGATTTACTTAACGGATTAACTTCACCAACAATGTTTAACCCTTTACTGCCCAAAAGGACAAATTTTTAACCTTTCAAATACACGCATTCATAACTTAACCCTACAAAATATTTGGCCAGTAAAGGGTTAAGTCCCACTCTTGCAAGAACCACCCAGATTTATTTTGTTATGTATATATGTTATACGGGGCTCCAATAAACCTTAGCCCCACCCGCCCATGGCCTAAACCATTAGAGGTACAGTAAAATTAACATACCTTACAAAAGAGAATTTAATCCTGCATTTAATGAGAAACAATTAAAACTTGGTGTTCCTGCCATTCGCTTCAAAGACAGCCTCAATTCGCTTTGGGTAGCTTGCCAAAAGTGACGTGAATAGATCTTGATCGTTACGCAAATTTGCTAAAACAGTTCCAATGTGTTGCGTCACTGTATCCTTCGAAAATCGATTTGCTGCAGGTTCTTGAAACAAGAGACATTCAACCTTGTCCTTTATAACTGATCCAATGTGTTCACAGACGTTCAGGTCAGAAGAATTTCCTGGCCATTCTTCATTTCCAAAGAAATCGATCTCATGGTTCCGCAACAACTGTTGAGTGGCTAATGCCTTAAAGCAGGGGGCCTTATCGTGCAGAAGTGTGACCTGATCGACATCCATAACATTGTTTGGGTTTCTAAGAAATGGAATGACATCCTGGGATAGAATGAGCTTCTTTGCAGTGAACAAAACAAACACACCAACACAGTCTGGACTTTTTAATAATTCGCGATAATGTTCTTTGTCATCGATTTCATCTGGTGTTGTGGCCCACACTCGATCATTTTGGTAGTTAGGCCGACGTGTTACGTAAACAAAAAATTCATAGGAGACAGCTAAATGCATGAAATCATCCACATCCCAATCTTCAAGATAATGGGCAAACCACATTCTGTCATCGATGTTAAGTTGAGTTTTTCTTCGCTTTGGAAGTTCATGCCAAGGCTTTAAACCTTGCCTACGACGGTACAGTCAAATGATCTCACCACTAACGATCTTTCCTCTCAACACTTCGATCTCTCTAGAAAGTTTAGCACAGCTGTTTTTCCGCTTACGCGTACCGCTTTCAATGATGTCCTTTGTTTTCCTGAGAGAGTGGCAAATTTGGGCGCCCAGATTTGGTTGTATCCATTTCACATTCATCCAAAGTTTTATTCCAATTTCTTTTGACGAAGTCCTCACTTCTTCGCAACTCTTTGGCAACCCATGAACGTGTTATAAAGGTGGCTCCAGCATCACGAGCTTCCCGAAATGTTATTGCTCGTATGCGATCTATCACACGTTGCCTCTCCGAATCACCAATTAATTGAGAAGCCATTATATTATCACTTTATCAGCTAGAGTAATTTTAATACCTGCAATAAATAAAGAATTTTATATATTTTTATAATCACTAAAAACTATTTCGATATAAGTAAACATGTAAGCTGCAAATGGGGGGGCTAAGGTTTTTTGGAACCCCTTACATGTGTTAATTTCCAATCAGTAAAACAAATGCGGAATATCATAGAACTTGCAAGAAAATCATATCTCGCTTATTTCGGGGTAAAGCTTGGTAATCACGAAAAGTCATGGGCTTTGCATAGTGTATGCCGATCATGTGTGGAGAATTTGAGGCAATGGATTGAAGGCAAAAGGAAGTCCTTACATTTTGGTATACCTATGGATTGGCGTGAGCCCAGACTCATACCGCAAGACTGTTATTTCTGTTTGTGTAATATCAAGGGATTCAGCTCCAAGAATAGATCATCAGTTGTGGATCCATCATTGCCATCTGCCATGCGTCCTGTTCCACACAGTGATGATGTTCCCATTCCTGCATGCCCCAAAGAACTTGATGAAGTTTCTAAATCTGATACAGAACTTAGCGATCACAGCGACTTTGAAATTGATGATAAGAGTTCTAAAGACCCACAGTTATTCACTCAGGCAGAACTGAATGATCTTTTACGAGATCTTGACGCACCGAAAGATGCTACCCAACTCTTGGGATCCAGGCTGAGTGAAAGAAATTCACTGACTGCCGGAACCTCATATTCCTGATACACGAGTAGAGAACAAGACTTTGTTAAATTCTTCTCTATGGATGGTTCTCTAGTATTCTGTACTGCCATACCTGGTCTTATGAATACTATGGGCACAGACTATGTTCCAAAAGAGTGGAGATTGTTCATTGACAGTACAAAGTCAAGTGTAAAAGCTGTTTTGCTGCATAATGCCAATCAACTGGCATCCATCCCCATTCGCTACTCTGTCCACATGAAAAAATCATGATAACAGGAAATTCCTTCCAGATAAAATAAAATATAGTGATCATAACTGGATCATTTGTGGAGATTTGAAGGCGATATCCATGCTTCTTGACCAACAATCTAGGTATACAAAGCTGCCTTGCTTCATATGTGAGTGTGACTGTGGGACAGCAGAGCAAAGGCTGGTTATTGGAAAAAGAAAGCTTGGCCCCAAAGAACAAACTTAACACCAGGCAGCAAAAATGTTATCAATGAACCTCTTGTGACACCTGCAAAATTGTTGCTACCACCATTACACATTAAACTTGGCTAATGAAAGATGACAACTTTCTTGATTCAATGTCAAATGTGGAGAAAGCGGTTTGGATATCATTAAAAAATGGTGTTGAAAATTTTCTAGGAAACCATAATTCCAAAGACTATAGAAAAATTATTAGCCACATATTGAAATGCTATGAAAACTTGGTTTCAACATGAGTGTAAAAGTAAATTTCCTTCACAGCCACTTGGAGTACTTCTCTGAGAATCTTGGAGCGGTTGCGAAGAGCAAGGTGAAAGGTTCCATAAAGACAAAAAACATGGAAAAACGATATCAAGGAAGATGGAATGTCGATATGATGGCTGACTACTGTTGGTGTTTCCTAACCAAATTTCAAAAAAGCATCTAAAAAGAGGAAATTCACCCAAATTTGATGATGGATATAGCCAAAGAAAAGAAATCTAAAATAAATCTTTCTGTGAATTTTATTGTATTGCTGTTTTTTACTCAGATTTAAATAAATTTCCTTAGTTGTGAAGTTGAAAGTTTTCAATTTGTTACTGAATGTTTCATTTGTTTCTAAATGTTTCATCTAATGTTTTTATATCATGCGCATAAAATGAGGAAGTTTTATTTTTGATTTTGTGAGAAAATCTGATGTGATAGCAAAAAACTTGTACCAGATCTGGAATCAGCACCCCCCAAATTGTATTACCACCTATTCTAAAAGAAACAACTGGTTTTTTTTTCATTTGTATGCTGGTGTAATTAATTAGAATATTTGTGTTTTTGTCTTACAATTAATTACACTGGCCAACAAAGTTCTTGCTTCAGACTCAAAAGTCATTGTATTCTACTAATTTGAGGGTGCTGATTTCGAATATAAACTTTTTTTTGCATATCGGGTCAGGGATTCTCTGTACAGAAGGTGGATTTGTGGATTTGTTTGGTTGATCGTATTTCTTGTAGATTTTTCATTAATGATTACTTTTCAAATGTTTGTGTTTAACTATGTTTTCACCTACTTTTCTCTCTTTTCAGGTTTGATGACAATGTGTGCTTCTAGAGGTTGCAGCAATAAACCTGGTTCATTCTGCTACATTTGTGGTTTATTCACTTCATCTTCACAACGCAGGAATATTACACCACTCATTAAAACAGTCTACTATCACTACTTTGGTTGTCAACTTGGAGACCAAGAGAAAGGCTGGGCACCACATGTTTGTGGCACTTTCTGTTCAAGCCAGCTAAGAGACTGGCTGAATGGTAAACGAAAAAGCATGCCATTGGCAGTGCCACTAATTTGGCGTGAGCCAAAAAATCATGTGAATGACTGCTACTGCTACTAAACCAAAATAACTGGGTTTACTTCCAAAACCAGGCAAAAGACTGTTTATCTGTGGTTGACTCAGCTATCAAACCAGTACCTCACAGTGATGAACTGCCAGTTCCAGTACCACAAGAAGACAAAAAAGTGTCTCATTTCTCTTCTGATGAAGAATCTTCAGAACACAGTGCTGGTGATGCAGATTTTTGTCCTCCTGGTAATGAAAATGAACCCCATTTCGTCACACAAGATAACTTGAATGACTTAGCAAGGGATTTTGTATCTCTCTAAATCGCAGTCTGAACTTTTGGCATCAAGACTGAAACAATGGAATTTGGTTGATGGAGATGTTCGGATAATATCCTTTTGAAAAAGAAGTTCCGATGTTTCATGCTATTTCAAAACTGTGAATCACTTATGTTCCTACTCTGATATAGAAGGTTTATTTTCATCTTTGATATACAGCATGATCCCAGACAGTGGCGTCTATTTATTGGTTCATCTAAGCCCAGTTTAAAAACGGTTCATTTGCACAATGGTAACAACTACCCAAGTGTAACAATTGGACATTCTGTTCACCTGAAAGAGTCGTATGAAAACATGGTGGTTCTTCTTAATGCTGCTAGTAATAAAACCTATCGGTGGAATATCTGTGGTGATTTGAAAGTGATTGGACTCATTCTTGGCATGCAAAGTGGGTACACGAAATATTGTTGCTTTCTTTTCTTGTGGGATAGCAGGGCTACACAACAACATTACATCAAGACTGACTGGACTCCTCGTGAAACTTTTGTTCCTGGACAGCACAGTGTGAAGTATCAACCATTGGTTGATCCAAAAAAGATCTATCTACCACCACTTCACATAAAGCTCGGTCTCATGAAAAAATTTGTGAAGGCCCTGAACAAAGACTGCCGTGGATTTCAGTATTTGTGTTACAAATTTCCCAGTATTACTGATGCTAAATTGAAAGAAGGAATTTTTACTGGGCATCAGATAAGAACTCTTCTAAAAGATGATGAATTTCTGGAACACCTTGAACAAAATGAATTATGTGCTTGGAATTCCTTCAAGAGTGTATGCCAAAGTTTTCTTGGCAGTCATAAGGCTGGTGACTATAAAATACTCATCCAAGAACTTTTAGATGCTTATAAAGACCTAGGAGCTCGTATGTCTCTAAAAATTCACTTTTTGCACAGTTATCTTGTTTTTTTCCCTGAAAATCTTGGTGATATGTCTGATGAACACGGAAAAAGATTCCACCAGGCTATATCAAAGATGGTGGGATCCTCACATTATGGTTGACTTTTGCTGGATGCTGAGAAGAGATAAACCAGGTGTTGAATTCAAACGAAAATCCAAAAAAACTCATTTCTGAACATCCAGTGCATAATCATTGTGAAATATACATGTAATGAAATTTACACATTGTAATTTGTTCCATTTTAAAGTAAATGGTAACTGAAATGCTTTGAAAATTCATAAGAATCTTTTACGTAATGACCCAAGTTTTGGACTATATGTGCAAAATTTCCTCTGTAGGGAGGTCAGAATTCCAAAACATTGTGACTTGATAAAGCAAAAACATTGTCATATTCGTAATCTGCACCCAAAAATTGGTCAAAAAAAGGTATTGAAGTACTTGAAGCATAAAAGAAGTTTTGTTTTGTTAACCAGTGTTATATTCTCAGTTAATCATAATAGTTATATATTACGTAATCGCAACTACCTATGAAGCTTTGTTTCGTCTAATAATTAATCTGAGAGCCCACTGAAACCTAAGCTTAAGGGACAAATTAAACAGGAAAAATATATATCAACACTCCACCTAGCAATCACATGTTGAAATTTTTGTAATATTGTAATAATTGTAATATTTATTTTACTATTATTCATTCATTCATTCATCCATTCACCTGCCCAAACTCTGCCAATGTTTTCGAGAGTTGAAGATCATTGTGTGGGCGTCCGGAGTACGTGCAAACTCAGGTAAACTAGCGTTATAAAATGCAAATCTCGCATCGCTCCCGAAATCTTTTAAAGAGAGGAATGTCGGCTCGTGGACGGTCCATGCATCATTTTGAACACATCAACGATGATAATTTTGTGTACATAATTGCGACAGACAAGGTGCAGCAGATTCTTCTCCAACGTCGTCTAACTCAAAGTACAGGGTGTCCATAAATGTTTACCCTGAAAACAGTATGCGCTCATGTTTTAATGACGAATCTTACATCCGTTTTCTTTTTACAGGTGATCTCGTACACGCATAGAGTTTCTGTACTGGTGTGTTTCGTCTACCGCATTCGCCGCTAGGAGCGCTGTAGTAGCTGTTCAGTTAAGATGGCGTCTGTGACAGAGAAGGCACAATGTGTTGTGTGGCTTGCAGAAACAAAATCTCTTGTCAATGTTCAGCGAAGGTTCAGGACAAAGTATGGAACGAATCCACCTGATGTGAATTTAATTAAGTCGTGGATGAAAAAATTCTTGGAAACTGGAAACGTGGAAAAGGGAAACAGCAGTGGTAGACCATCAGTTTCCGATGGGACGGTGGAAAACATTCAAACTGCTTTCACACGGCCACCAAGGAAATCGGTGAGACAAGCTTCATGCCAACTAAAGATACCGAAGTCTACGGTGCAAAAGGTGTTACACAAACGTTTGAAGTTACACGCCTACAAGGTACAAATTGTTCAAGAACTGAAGCCTGATGACCGTCCAAAACGTGAACAATTCTCTATTGACATTTTGAACAGCATTGACGAGGATAATGACTTCTTGTTACGTGTCTGCTTTTCAGACGAGGCTACGTTTCATCTTAGTGGTAGAGTCAACAGACACAATGTGCGTATTTGGGGATCGGAAAACCCACGTGCCGTAAGGGAGTATATTCGGGGCAGTCCGAAGATTAATGTCTGGTGTGGACTAATGCATGACCAGATAATTGGTTCTTTCTTCTTCGCTGAGAACACTGTTTCCGCAACTGTGTACCTGGATATGCTCACCAATTACGCCATCCCCCAGCTGCAGGACAGGCAGCCAACTGTCATCTTCCAACAAGATGGGGCACCCCCTCATTGGGCGCATGTTGTTCGTGAAACTCTCGACGCAACATTTCCAAATCGATGGATTGGCAGGGACGGGCCAATCCCATGGCCCCCAAGATCACCAGACATTACCCCGCTGGATTTCTTTCTCTGGGGTCATGTTAAAGATTTGGTTTATGCAACAGTTGTTCCAGATATCAGGACATTGCGAGAACGCATTACGGATGCAATTGCAACAGTTAACCCACAAATGTTGGAAAATGTGTGGCGTGAGTGTGAATACCGTTTAGACATTTTACGTGCCACTAGGGGTGCACATGTGGAAGCTTATTAAGTTCGTTAACTATGTATCAAAACTGTGTATGTTTATCTACTTATGATTAAAACTGTGTTTGAATATGAGTGTTTATTTAAAAGTTATAGCATGCTTTAATCAGGGTAATCATTTATGGACACCTTATACTCACTCTTGTGTGCTTACTGGTGTTGCTGACGGTGATATCAGATCACATTCCAATGATTTTGTCTGGTAGATTCCACTCTGAAAGAGCCTTGCACCACTACTGTAGACATCGCGGTTTTCGTTCCAGAAGTCAGTTTCGGAACACCAAGAAGTTTTTCGATCTTGATGCCAGAATCCAAGATTGCGAATCTATCCACTTTCTCGATCGTTAACCCAGTGACGAAAGGCAGAAGATTCCACTCCCAATCAGGGCCGAGTTAATTATAAGTTGGGCTAATAAAGCTGTAACCTTAGGCCCTTGAGTTTAGGCCCCAATTTTTATATCATAAACCCTAAATCTTTGTCACAAGGTTAGATAAGTAATTGCATATCATATATAACTGCATAATTATATCTTCAGAGGTGGAAAATAAAAGTTTTTTAGTTTTATTTGATTTCTTTTTATATGTCATTGTATCTGATGATGTATTATCATCGATATGTATGTATGATTTTCATCCATTTTTGTATGATTGGCTTCAAAGGGTTAATCTGCTTCCGAAATTGTTTTCCAGACGTTGCAAATTTGGGCCTAGTGTAATGATCATTCAGAATGGCGAAGAAAGGGGGGGGCGTTTTTTTTCATATCGTAGTTTCAATCCAGGAAGGAAGAAATCATTCTCTATTTGAATTATATGAGGGGTCGCGCGTCTTAAGGTACCTAAGCGCCACCACAGGAGAAAACGTGTTTTTGATGGCTATCACTATTTTCACCCTTGCTCTATCGCGTGGTTTGGGTTATAATGACCTTACGACACTAGAAGTATGGTTGAAAACCTTATGAAGCGAACTACTTTTTTCACCTCTATCGCCAGCCAAAAGTTCACCCAAAGTTCGGCATAATAAGAAAATTAAAAATTAAAAAAATATATATAAAAGATAAAATATGAAAATCTATTCCAAAAACTCATCAACAGCTTCATTAGCATACTTACAGTAGAACTCTAATTTAGCCAAAAATGAACGCTCTAGCTTAATTAATAACAGAGATACTATTGCCAGAATATTGCTGAACTTTGGAGGCGATTTCTGGCGAATTTTTATTTTGGCGCTTAGGTACCTTAAGACGCAGGACCCCTCATATATATATAAGAGAGAGAGAGAGAGAGAGAGAGAGAGAGAGAGAGAGTTACAAGGAGTTACAAGGAAAAGAAGTACCTGAAAAGGCCTTGCGGCTCATACCGAGGAGGTACCAATGGCAACGGGTGCCACGGAAAATTTTCTACACCCTCAAATAGTGTGCAAGAGTTGGTCTAACCTTTTCTTGAAGTGATCCACAGAGGAACTGTTCACAACTTCTGAAGGTAACCTGTGCCACGTGTCACAGATCCTATACGTAAAGTAATTCCCACACACACTAGTCCTAAACCGTTTCAAATCCAACTTCCAACCACTGTTGCGAGTTGGGTTATCATTTAAACTAAACATGCTTCAAAAATCGAGATCGTTGAACCCGCGTAAGAATTTGAAAACCTCGATGAGTTGGCCGCGCAGCCTCCGAGTTTCCAGCGAAAACAAGTTCAGGGCGCGTAAGCGTCGATTGTAGCCCATTTGCCTAACGGAAGGGATTAACTTTGTGGCCCTCGCCTGCTCTCGCTCCAGCCTCTCAATATCTTTCCTGAGGGTGGGCGACCAGAACTGCACAGCATACTCCAGGTGCGGCCGAACCAGGGAATTATACAGAGAGAGCACAATCTCCTTGTTCCGAAACTGAAATTGCCTCCTGATATAACCCAACAACTTCTGGGCTTTCTTTTCCACATCTACTCACTATTTCGTAAACTTAAGGTCGCTGCTAATTAGCACACCCAAGTCCTTTTCCAAATCAGTGGCCTCGATATTACTCCCCAACATGGAGTAGTCCGACTTGGGATTGGCGTAGCCAATGTGCATCACTTTGCATTTACCCAAGTTAAACGGCATTTACCATTTTCCGGACCACTCTCCTATCCTACCTAGGTCCGCACGCAGTTGCTCGATCGCTTCGGGCGTCCCAACATTGGCCCCAAGCTTGGTGTCATCAGCGAATTTGGCGATCCGACTGACGATGCCACCGTCGATATCATTTAAGTAAATGATAAACAACAGCGGCCCCAAAACGGAACCCTGAGGAACCCCACTAGTGACCGAGGCCCAACCCGAACTAACCACTTTAATTAAAACCCTCTGGCGCCTATTCTTCAGCTAGTTTACAATCCACCTACCTACTTCCCCACCGATACCCAGCGCGCGGACTTTCGCCATTAGCCGGCGGTGAGGTACCTTATCAAAGGCTTTCTGAAAGTCGAGATAAAGTATATCAATCGCCCTGCTTTTATCATACTCACTCAACATGACGTGGAAAAACTCGAGCAAGTTGGTGAGACACGACCTATGCCGTCTAAACCAATGTTGGGAGTCCCCAAGCAGCTTGTAGGAATCCAAATGGTCAAAGATCCTATCTGCTATTATCCCCTCTAATAATTTACCTACAACTGAAGTGAGACTAATGGGACGATAGTTCCCTGGACTTTCATGATCCCCTTTCTTAAAGATAGGGGTCACATTGGCTTCCCTCCAGTCACCAGGCACCTGGCCCGTCTCCAACGATTTGTTGAAGACTGTAGCCAGGTGGGGAGCCACTTGGTCGCGCACCTCCTGCAACACTCTTGGGAGGAACTGGTATGGCCCAGGAGCCTTAACCCTTTACGGACGAGTCCGCAGCATATGCAGACTCTTGTTAACAGAACGTATAGGTTTTATTGTTATTGAAAACTAAATATTTTAGTAACTAGTCACTGAAATGATACATTTTGGGTTCCTTTCCCGACAACTAAATGACATCTATATATAAACACGTAGAAACATTTACAGAAACGAGGCATTGTAGTACAATTTATATTATTATTTCTGGTAGACCTTAAGGTACCATCCATCGTTAAAGGGTTAAACGCGCTCAGTTTGTCTATTCTATCGGCAACGACTGTCGCGGTACACCGAACACTATCCAGGCCAGCACCTTCGTGCCTGACGCCTGGCTCGGGGATGACGCGGGTTTCCTCCCTGGTGAACACTCCCGCAAAGTACTCATTAAGCACATTAGCGACGTCCGCGTCGGAGGTCAGCAGAACGTCGCTTCGGTCCTTTAACAGACCTATCATGCTTCTAATGGGCTTTCTACTATTAACATAACTGAAGAACTCCTTAGGGTTCCCCTCTTGCCGTGACCCGACAATTCAGCGCAGGACAATTCAGCGCCGACAATTCAGCGCCGACAATTCAGCGCAAGACAATTCAGCGCAAAGACAATTCAGCGCAAGACAATTCTGCGCAAGACAATTCAGCGCAAGACAATTCAGCGCGAAAATACCAACAAAGAAGAAGAAAGAACAAATCCAGAGGGAAGAGAAGCTTGCAACTGTTAGGTTAGGTTAGGTTAGGTTAGGTTTCTAGCTTTTGAAATAAAATCTTAATTTTAACAATTCTAACAAATTTTGTTTTTTTAAATAAAATTTTAATAATTATACTCCTTTGAATTTTATCTCCGATTTGTCACTCCTTCGTTACGGTATTTATGTCACTCCTTTGTTATGTCACTCCTTTGAAATGTCACTCCTTCGATACAGACCCAATTTAGCATATATGTAAAAAGTGAACAATGAACAATTCCTACACCATCATTATATGAATTCATTGTCCATTTTTACATAAGAAACCAAAAATCACATAAGCGAGTTTTGGATAGAATTTCGATTTGTACGTCTTTATTCATTCCTGTATTTTTCTAATTCATCTTTCTAATAATGACTTATACACTATGACGTCACAAAATAACTTTATTCTCTTTACGTTTCCCACTCTGTGTCTCTAATTCGTTCTTGTAAATCTTCCTAACAATGATTTGTACTATACGTAAAACTTCAATAACTATGACGTCACATTTTCCCGTCATTTATTTCCCTAAGGACTAAACACTCTATAGAAGTCATTATTTATATGTTATGTAGCATAAACATTATTATTGAACCATACTCATTCTTACATTCATGTTCTTTCTTGACCGCTATCCTTTATTAATTTTATTAAATATTCATTTTTAGTCGTGTCAACGCGAAACTTCATGCCTTCGTTCGGGAACGCGAAAAAACGTTCTCGTATTATTTTTTCATTTTTATTTTTAATTATATGACCTCCCGAAGTGAACTCAAAACAATGCTTAGTAAGTGATCGAATTCCGCTGACCGACAGAATTGAACGCTTCCAAGATAAAAAAAAGTCTCCTTTCGCTCTGATTCGAATTTATAACATTATCATGTGTTATGTTATATTATGTGTTATGTGCCCATGTACTTTGTATTATATTTCTAACATCTTAATTGTCTATTAATATGAAACACTGTCAAAACAAGACAAAGTTATAGTAACTGTTAAATTGTAATTAACTGTAAATTAACAATAACTTGTAATGTACTTTAATGAAACTGTAATGAACAATAACTTGTAATGTACTTCAGTGAAACTAATTGAATGTAATGATTTAATTTATAATGTAAGAATGTACTTTAATAGAAGTGTAATTAAACAATGAGTGAATGTGAATTAATTGGTAATTGTAATCGTAATTGTAATGAACCAAAATTAATACGTACTCAGTCATGTACTCAAAATTGTGCTTATGTGCTATTACGAAATGATATTGCCGTCAAAAATGTAGAATCGGCGATACTGTTGTTCTTTTTTATTTATATTTTTTTTTAGTTGAAATCTTTCAAAAAACATCTGATTATGTGTTTAAAAAGGGGGGAAACTTAACCTTCGATTGTCTCCCCCAAACATTTAGACTATATTATACTGTACTTGTAAAAAATACACCACTTCTGATTAGCACTTCATCGTTGCACTTCATCATTGTACTTCATCATTGTACTTCAGATTAGCACCTCATTAGGAGGGGGCAGAGGCCCCTTGCCTCCTTAATATACTTTTAGATTCCGGCCTGAGCCATGGTCGAAAGAGGTCGAACCTCTACCCTTGTAAATTCAGAGTACTAACTGTAATTTTTAAGAAGTAAACCACAGTAAAAGAAGTTTTTATCTTTTTCCTTCGAGCCGTACTCTCTACAGGAACTCAGTCAGTCAAGTCGACAAGTTATAAAAGAGAAAAGTCGATAATTTTAGTATAAGAGAAAAGATCAGAGAATTATAAAAAGAGAAGAATTAATAAGCGAGAGAAAAGAATTAGAAAGAATTATAGAAAAGTATAAAGAAGAAACATCCGTTGCTTGCCTCCGAACCAGAACCCCCCCGTCGAATCCGAACCGACTCAGGGCCATAAAGGGGGGGGGGGTAACAACTGGCGACCTACTACCAGGATAAAAATCAAGACGACTCCATAGGGACATAGAAGAAGATATGGTGTCTAACATTGTGGAGACCCTTTACCAGGATCTTAACAGATTTTAAGATGTTTAACAAGAAGATGTTTAACCAGAAGATGTTTAACAAGAAGATTTTAACCAGAAGATGTTTAACCAGAAGATGTTTAACAAGATGTTTAACAAGAAGATGTTTAACAAGAAGATGTTTAACAAGTGGCCACTCTTTGGCCAAGAATAGAAATTACCCTGCATCAGGATAAAAAGAAGATTTTAAGAAGATTATTTTAAGAGGAGGCCACTCTTTGGCCAAGAATAGAAATTACCCTGCATCAGGATAAAAAGAAGACTTTAAGAAGATTTTTAAGAAGAGGCCACTCTTTGGCCAAGATAGAAATTACCCTGCCTCAGGATAAAACCAGTTGACCGGCGTGTCACGACTTCTAGTTCGTAACATCCACCCTTGAACCGGTGCGTCACGACTCCAAGTTCTTCACGCCTAGTTTTCATCCAAGAAGAAGTAGCCAACAAGACGTCTTCAGGACACGTCTCAAGGATTTCCCCATGGAAAATTTTGTTAAGTACATTTTGTTTTTTTAAGAAATTTATAAACATTTGAAAAGTCCGTATTATTAACAGTTAATAATGAATATTAAGTCAGAATTTACAAGAAACACAGTGAACATTTCAGACACCAGTGATACATTTTTTTTAGTGAAACAGTAATTTTCACAAAAGTTAAAAGTCACAAGAGAGTTAATTGTAACACAGAGAGTTAATTGTAACAGAGTTAATTGTAACAGAGTTAATTGTAACAGTTATTTTCAAGAGAGTTATTTTCACTGTTATATTCAGTATAGAATAATTTTATTTTATGTACCTTCCCGTACATTAGAGTGAAATGTTGTTTACCTTTTTTTTATTTTTTGTTTGCAAATTTTTTTTCAATTACTGAATTGAATTGACTTGCAAATTAAGAGAGAGAGAGTTTACAGAGTTTAGAGAGAGTTTAGAGATTTATAGAAATACTTGAAGCAGTTTCAAGTTAGACAGTTAAGTTTCAAGAATACTTGATAAGAGTTCAAGTTACAGTTCAGAATACTTGACAAGCGTTCAAGTCAGATAGTTTCAGAATATTTGATAAGAGGTCAAGTCAGAAGGTTGCGCCAAGACGGCCAACCGCCCCAGAGATTTTTATAGAAATACTTGATAGAGTTCAAGTCAGAGAGTTTTATTCGAAGTCAGAGTTATATTCGAAGTCAGAGTTATATTCGAAGTCAGAGTTATATTCGAAGTCAGAGTTATATTCGAAGTCAGAGTTATATTCGAAGTCAGAGTTATATTCGAAGTCAGAGTTTTATTTGAAGTTAGAGAGTTCAAGTCAAAGTTAGTTTTTAAGTCGAAGTTAGTTTTCAAGTCGAAGTTTTCAATGCAGTCAATTGAATTCAACCTTTTTTTGTTGTTCAAGAGAATTTAATTCAACCTTTTTTTTTAAAAGAGAATTAAATTCAAACCTGAATTGACCGATTTGCGTCTTTAGTTTAACCTTTTTTCTTTGTTTGTAAGACGGAAATTCACTGATTTGTCTTTCCTTTTTCATGCATTATGTATATAAATATATAGTTATGTAATTCATTAATTGTAACAAAACCGTTTTTACAAAAGCTTTTAACGAGTTTTATAATTATTTGATTATATGATGACAGAAATAGCGTAACAATTAATCGATCATGTACCTAATTTATCCTGCTCTGTACGATCGGGAAATTTACCCGTATGACCGCACATACCCTAAATTTCAGTTGTTTGTTCTTTTTTGTCATTTAATTTTAGTAAAACTTCTACACAATAAAACAGATGTATTTGTCTATATGCAAACAAGTTTTCAGACTAAAATATCAAATAATTCAAAATTCTATCAACATTCAACGAAAGAGTATGATTTTTCTACTTAACCTGCAAAAATTATTAAACCTTTTTAATATATATTTTTTTATTATATAAAAATAATTTTTAATGAAAAATTTACCTGTAATTTAGAATTTTATAATAATAATAATAATAATAATAAATAATGACAATAATTCATTTATGTTTTTTTTAATTTGTATTTTAATTTTATTTTGTTCAATTAATCGTGAGTAACTGTCCTTAAATTGTTATTGTACCATTTGTAAGGTATCAAACGAAAATTATAGTCAAATTGACATACTACTACAGTATATGGTTATGAATTTTAGTTGTCGAAATTAATTGTGTCAAAATTCAATTTTAAAACGTGAGATGTACTTTCAATTAATTGTAAGTCCTCTAAGTTAGTTTTTTTTAATTACCTAATACGTGTAACTAATTAATTATGTAAAATCTATAATCCTAATTGAATTTTATTACTTTTGACACATATTCGAATTAATTTACGTTCCGTCCCTTCAGTCACTTTTGCATTAAAAACTCGTATGCAAACATCATCGTTATAATCTTAATAATTTTTGCTTACTATATATAAATTCTCGTTCATGCATTTATTAAGTTGTTTTATCTATTCCTTAACGTAAATGTATATATATATATATAACCCTAAACCCATCTTAAATTATTATACATCATTTTTAAACTTTGTTAATTCAAAAAAACCTTCCAAATCCCTACACATTTGACCACAGGTCTATACATCATCCACTACGTAATTCGATTTGTACCTACAACAGTCAATAAAAATGCATGCACACTATATATACTAGTGATGGATCGAGTGGTCGGTTTTTCACAACCGCGGTTGCGGTTGTGTTTGCGGTTGTCAAATTTTTTCCAACCGCGGTTGCGGTTGCAGTTATCATATACTGTACTAGGAAAAATGCGTAATTATTAACTGGATTTAGCCACTATAGTGCGATTTAGCCACACTTGGTACATAATATATACTAAATAGTATTTATTTAGTAAATACCTTATGTTGAACACAAGTTTTGCAATACACCGCTACCGCTATTTGTGTGTTGCAAAACTTGTGTTCAACATAAGGTATTTACTAAATAAATACTATTTAAATTAAGTATATTCTAAACATATAGCTATTATAAAAGAATAGGTCAAATTAATTAAAACCATATTTTGCTCATAACATTACACCGATAACAATCAAAGCAGAACGAGGACTGGTGTTGTCAACTAGCAGCGAGTTGAGACTGCGCAGGTCCGTTTTAACACAGACCACTTCTTTACCCCCTTTTGGGTGGAGTCATGTTCGAGAAACCACCCCTTTGGCCAACCAAGGCCATTGACCAAGTTACACGAACTCGAGAGGTCCGTCGAGCAGGAATAAGCTTTATTGACTATTGTACTAAAGGCGATTTTAGTTTGAAGAAAATTAAATAAAAATAAATGTTACTTCATGGAGCTCACAGAGTAATAACTTGGAGCGCAGTTTAAACCAATTTTACTACGGCAGCCGTATGACGTCACGTTTAAGCACGCATAAGGAGACCCATCGTTTTCTTTTTAAAAAAGAAATATTTCTAATTAACCTAAAATTAAAATTAACTAAGCTTTTACAACCGCAACCGCACTTATGGAACGGCGGTTGCGGTTACGGTTGCGGTTGTGAATTTTTGTGCGGTTGTAGTGCGGTTGCGGTTGCGGTTATTCGATCCATCACTAATATATACTATATATACAAACCTCACGCTAAAATCATTGGATATCACAATAAACTATTTCATTGCGCGTAATATAATCTTAATCATTTTTGCTTCCTAATATATCTTGCTCATGCATTTATTCAGTTAATTTAACAATCCTCTCAGCTAATGTCTCTCGAACTTATAAAATACACACTTTGTACCCAATAAACAAAAATACACACTAGACCACAGGTCTATACATCATCCACTACGTAATTCGATTTTTACCTACACTAGTCAATAAAAATTAGCTTATAGATTGTACGATTTATATTTTTCCCTTTTACCTATTCATTATGAATGTAATTTTCCCCACAGAAAAAAAATAAATAAATAAAATAAAATTTTGCAAAAAATTTTACAATATCATTCTTTGTCTAGCTTAATTGTTTATTAATCTTTGATTTTTTTATATTTTGTAAGCAAGTGTCATTTTAAAAATTTGGATACTCTGCATTGTACTCGACCACGCGAAATCGTTCTGTATAAAATTTGTATTGTAACTAATGGTACCCTGTTAGGATGTTATTTTCTCATTGTATTTTATTAATGGTACCCTGTTAGGATGTTATTTTCTCATTTGTATTGTATTAATGGTACCCTATTAAATTATTGTATAAATATCATTTTTAAAAGGGGAGAGTAATGTAAAAAGTGAACAATGAACAATTCCTACACCATCATTATATGAATTCATTGTCCATTTTTACATAAGAAACCAAAAATCACATAAGCGAGTTTTGGATAGAATTTCGATTTGTACGTCTTTATTCATTCCTGTATTTTTCTAATTCATCTTTCTAATAATGACTTATACACTATGACGTCACAAAATAACTTTATTCTCTTTACGTTTCCCACTCTGTGTCTCTAATTCGTTCTTGTAAATCTTCCTAACAATGATTTGTACTATACGTAAAAATTCAATAACTATGACGTCACATTTTCCCGTCATTTATTTCCCTAAGGACTAAACACTCTATAGAAGTCATTATTTATATGTTATGTAGCATAAACATTATTATTGAACCATACTCATTCTTACATTCATGTTCTTTCTTGACCGCTATCCTTTATTAATTTTATTAAATATTCATTTTTACTCGTGTCAACGCGAAACTTCATACCTTCGTTCGGGAACGCGAAAAAACGTTCTCGTATTATTTTTTTCATTTTTATTTTTAATTATATGACCTCCCGAGGTGAACTCAAAACAATGCTTAGTAAGTGATCGAATTCCGCTGACCGACAGAATTGAACGCTTCTAAGATAAAAAAAGTCTCCTTTCGCTCTGATTCGAATTTATAACATTATCATGTGTTATGTTATATTATGTGTTATGTGCCCATGTACTTTGTACTATATTTCTAACATCTTAATTGTCTATTAATATGAAACACTGTCAAAACAAGACAAAGTTATAGTAACTGTTAAATTGTAATTAACTGTAAATTAACAATAACTTGTAATGTACTTTAATGAAACTGTAATGAACAATAACTTGTAATGTACTTCAGCGAAACTAATTAAATGTAATGATTTAATTTATAATGTAAGAATGTACTTTAATAGAAGTGTAATTAAACAATGAGTGAATGTGAATTAATTGGTAATTGTAATCGTAATTGTAATGAACCAAAATTAATACGTACTCAGTCATGTACTCAAAATTGTGCTTATGTGCTATTACGAAATGATATTGCCGTCAAAAATGTAGAATCGGCGATACTGTTGTTCTTTTTTATTTATATTTTTTTTTAGTTGAAATCTTTCAAAAAACATCTGATTATGTGTTTAAAAAGGGGGGAAACTTAACCTTCGATTGTCTCCCCCAAACATTTAGACTATATTATACTGTACTTGTAAAAAATACACCACTTCTGATTAGCACTTCATCGTTGCACTTCATCATTGTACTTCATCATTGTACTTCAGATTAGCACCTCATTAGGAGGGGGCAGAGGCCCCTTGCCTCCTTAATATACTTTTAGATTCCGGCCTGAGCCATGGTCGAAAGAGGTCGAACCTCTACCCTTGTAAATTCAGAGTACTAACTGTAATTTTAAGAAGTAAACCACAGTAAAAGAAGTTTTTATCTTTTTCCTTCGAGCCGTACTCTCTACAGGAACTCAGTCAGTCAAGTCGACAAGTTATAAAAGAGAAAAGTCGATAATTTTAGTATAAGAGAAAAGATCAGAGAATTATAAAAAGAGAAGAATTAATAAGCGAGAGAAAAGAATTAGAAAGAATTATAGAAAAGTATAAAGAAGAAACATCCGTTGCTTGCCTCCGAACCAGAACCCCCCCGTCGAATCCGAACCGACTCAGGGCCATAAAGGGGGGTTAACATATATATAAATATACAAATTTTTCTTTTTTATTTATTGCGATTTATTTTTATTATTTTTAACTAAACTTTTAACTGTCCTGACTTGCGCTGAATTGTCTTGCGCTGAATTGTCTTTGCGCTGAATTGTCCGCGCTGAATTGTCCTGCGCTGAATTGTCGGTGCTCCTCCCCTTGCAGAGGCTTGCCACCCGTAGTTCTTCGTTACGTTTCGCTAGCCTAACCTTCGTCTTCACTTCCCTACACAGGCGGACATACGCTTCAGTGTTCTCATGGGAACGATTGGCCTTCGCTCTCCTGTACGCAGCTTTCCTATTTCGGATAGCGGAAGCGATGTCACGACTGAACCATTTAGGCTGCGTTGAAGCAGGAGATGCGGAGGTCTGTACACCAAGATTAACCTATAGTTTGTTTGTCCCTCCCACGTTCAGATCGACTCCAGGCAGCTCCAGTTCCGATCGGAACTGGCAATCAACCAGAGAGAGAGAGAGAGAGAGAGAGAGAGAGAGAGAGAGAGAGAGAGAGAGAGAGAGAGAAGGGGGGGGGGGTGGAGGCCACACATTATTTTTTATGAAATTTTAATCTGAAGCTATAACATGCTACACTATCTGAAAAACAAATTCTAAAAGAACACAAAACTTCAAACCTTGATATTATATATATATATATATATAATATATATATATATATATATATATATATATATATATATGCTGCAAACCCACAAGGAAAAAGAAAAACGATTCCAAGGCCTTTCGTGTATTCAAAGCTACACCTCGTCAGGGAATGAAGATAAAAGGCGAGATGCCCATAAATATATACAACGTACAGGAAAAACAAAACAATTAGCACATACTTAACAAGGGTTAATGAGAGGCAAAAGAAATAAGTCCACATCCAAATTATTAGGCCAAAGGCATAAAATATCATCTATATACCTATACCAAACCAAGTTAAAATTAACAATCGTAGGCAAAATTCTACTTTCAAAAAATTCCATATATAAATTAGCTAGTACAGGTGAAAGGGGATTTCCCATAGCCAATCCAAACGACATAGCATAAAACTTATTTTCAAACTGAAATTTACAATCTTTGACACAAAGCTTAATTAACTCAATAAGAGTGTTGTGTTGAACTGGTTTGGTATAGGTATATAGATGATATTTTATGCCTTTGGCCTAATAATTTGGATGTGGACTTATTTCTTGGTAGGCTCAACAATTTAGTCCCATCTATTAAGTTTACAGTTGAAAAAGAAAATGATGGAAGCCTATCTTTTCTTGATCTAAAAATTTGGAGATGCTCTAATCAGTTCAAATATGAAGTCTACCGTAAGCCTACTAATAATAACTCTTATGTGCATTTTTATTCTGACCATCATCCTTCGATTAAATCCTCTATTTTCTCTGCTATGTTTCTTCGAGCATTGAGAGTTGTCAGTCCTGAATTTTTAGATTCTGAGTTATGCAATATCATGAATATTGGTACTAAATTATGTTATCCTATTTCATTTTTAGATAACTGTCTTAAGAAAGCCAAGAATAGGTATTATAATAATGTAATTGTAAAGGAATTTCAGCGTAAAAATATCCTTAGCCTACCTTACCATGTTAATTTTCAATACCTTCCAACTGTACTTAAAGCTATTGGCATTAATGTAATCTTTAAGTATAATAATACTGTTAAATCACGCCTAATAAAGAATAGCCCTGATAATGTTGTTGGTTGTGTGTATTCGATTGGATGTACACAATGTAACTCTGTATATATAGGCCAAACCGGTAAAACGTTAGATATTAGGGTAAAACAGCATAAATATGCGTGTAGAACAGCTAATACTTCCAATGCTTTATTTAACCATATGTATAGATGTAACCATAGCATCAAGTGGGATAGTTCTAAAGCGCTTGTTAAAAACAGAGATATAATAGAAAGAAATATTCTAGAATGTGCATTTATTCAAAAACAATTTCAATAACAGTTCGGGGACGTAGAAAATTGACGATATCATGTTAAAATTTCTTTTGCCTCTCATTAACCCTTGTTAAGTATGTGCTAATTGTTTTGTTTTTCCTGTACGTTGTATATATTTATGGGCATCTCGCCTTTTATCTTCATTCCCTGACGAGGTGTAGCTTTGAATACACGAAAGGCCTTGGAATCGTTTTTCTTTTTCCTTGTGGGTTTGCAGCATTCATTCATTTCACGTGTTTTATTGTGAAATTCATCCCATATAATGGAGCCCACGCGTGTCCTCTTCACTGTTGCTCTTTTTACAACCATATTCCCTTTTCTCCGATCGATTTTTAGAAGTTACCGTTCTGCTATTGCTCATGTACATTCTCTTAAGAACCAATTCGATTTCCTTAGGAAGTGTTATAGTGAAAAAGTCATCCCAAAATCCCTGCTTGGAAGACGATACCGTATGTTGGACGATACGCCGTTTGGTGACACCGAAAGGATTATTTTAAAGAAACATATTAATATAGCCCGCATTGAAGTGAAGAACGCCTTCAGAGAGTCCGAAGTAAGAAAAAATATATTTTTTTCCACCGTTCCTCATGCGTGGAGAAGTACACTTTTGGACGATATTTACAACAACTTACGTAGAAGATGCAGAACTCAGAATAGAAAATTAAACAATAGACGAGGATTTAATTCGTAATAGTTATTGGACTAAAAAAAGTGATTTTAGTAATATCGTTAACCTGTCGTCCCAAGAGCTAGACTTCAATACGAAATGTGCGTTAGGCTTTGGGTTAGGTTTCTCAGTCCCAAAAAAGCCCAGCAGTTTACTGATTGCTAAGTCTTTTATTAATTTTGAAAAACATAGTAATATTTCCGAAAGTGAGGTGACTTTAGCCAAAGGTTGTGTGTATAGTGCTTTTAATACGAGGTTTGAATCGAATTATCCTTTGAGGTTTGAAAAAGCTCTAAAAACACTGAAAAATAATGATTCATTACATATTACTAAAGCGGACAAATCCAATTCGATCGTTATCATGGACAAAAACAGTTATGTTGAAAAGATGAATACGTTATTGAGTGATCGTGACACATACAAACCTCTAAATAGAGACCCATTGGAGGATGTTAATAAAATGTTTAACAGAAAATTAAGAGAAATATTAAAAAATAACTATAATGGGCTTTCACAGCAGTTTCTTAGTATCAATCCGTCACTACCATATCTGTACGGCTTAGTAAAAACACACAAAGTTAATAATCCCATGAGGCCTATTGTTAGCTCAGTGGGCTCCGTAACCTATAAGCTATCAAAATGGTTAGTTAGTTTATTAACGCCGTTAGTTGGCTCTATTTCTGAGTCACATATTGTAAATAGCATGGATCTTATTGACAAACTGAAGTTCCCTAATGACCCTAATTTCAAATTGGTAAGCTTCGATGTATGCTCGCTATTCACAAAAGTCCCAGTTGATGACCTACTTGATTTTTTAAAAGATAAAATCTCTGAATATTCTTTCCCTGTTCAACACAACACTCTTATTGAGTTAATTAAGCTTTGTGTCAAAGATTGTAAATTTCAGTTTGAAAATAAGTTTTATGCTATGTCGTTTGGATTGGCTATGGGAAATCCCCTTTCACCTGTACTAGCTAATTTATATATGGAATTTTTTGAAAGTAGAATTTTGCCTACGATTGTTAATTTTAACCTGGTTTGGTATAGGTATATGCGTCTAGGAGAATTTGTCTAAAACAATTCGTCTAAAATACAATTTGTCTAGATCAATTTGTCTAAAACAATTTGTCTAAAATAGTTTGTCTAAAATACAATTTGTCTAAACAAACAATTTAATATAATATGGCATACAAATTGTTGCCTGATGTACAATGCTATTTATTACTTGCCACGCCCCATCTTAAAAGGTTACCTCTTGTGCGGAATAGTACATCGAAATAGTTTGTCTAAAATAGTTTGTCTAAAAATAATTTGTCTAAAATACAATTTGACTAATAACTGAAGATAACTAGAAATGCATTTGTCTGCTTGATAAATTTGGAGTGAGGATGAAAAGATTGAAAATGGGTTGATTTTATTTCATAACCTAACCTAACCTAACCTAACCTAACCGGGTTATGGGTTCCGGGATAACTGATTTCGATGTACTATTCCGCACAAGAGGTAACCTTTTAAGATGGGGCGTGGCAAGTAATAAATAGCATTGTACATCAGGCAACAATTTGTATGCCATATTATATTAAATTGTTTGTTTAGACAAATTGTATTTTAGACAAATTATTTTTAGACAAATTGTATTTTAGACAAATTGTTATTAGACAAATTGATTTTAGACAAACTATTTTAGACAAATTGTTTTAGACAAATTGATTTAGACAAATTGTATTTTAGACGAATTGTTTTAGACAAACTCGCCTGATTCGATAGGTATATAGATGATATTTTATGCCTTTGGCCTAATAATTTGGATGCGGACTTATTTCTTGGTAGGCTCAACAATTTAGTCCCATCTATTAAGTTTCCAGTTGAAAAAGAAAATGATGGAAGCCTATCTTTTCTTGATCTAAAAATTTGGAGATGCTCTAATCAGTTCAAATATGAAGTCTACCGTAAGCCTACTAATAATAACTCTTATGTGCATTTTTATTCTGACCATCATCCTTCGATTAAATCCTCTATTTTCTCTGCTATGTTTCTTCGAGCATTGAGAGTTGTCAGTCCTGAATTTTTAGATTCTGAGTTATGCAATATCATGAATATTGGTACTAAATTATGTTATCCTATTTCATTTTTAGATAACTGTCTTAAGAAAGCCAAGAATAGGTATTATAATAATGTAATTGTAAAGGAATTTCAGCGTAAAAATATCCTTAGCCTACCTTACCATGTTAATTTTCAATACCTTCCAACTGTACTTAAAAGCTATTGGCATTAATGTAATCTTTAAGTATAATAATACTGTTAAATCACGCCTAATAAAGAATAGCCCTGATAATGTTGTTGGTTGTGTGTATTCGATTGGATGTACACAATGTAACTCAGTATATATAGGCCAAACCGGTAAAACGTTAGATATTAGGGTAAAACAGCATAAATATGCGTGTAGAACAGCTAATACTTCCAATGCTTTATTTAACCATATGTATAGATGTAACCATAGCATCAAGTGAGATAGTTCTAAAGCGCTTGTTAAAAACAGAGATATAATAGAAAGAAATATTCTAGAATGTGCATTTATTCATTTTAAAAACAATTTCAATAACAGTTCGGGGACGTAGAAAATTGACGATATCATGTCAAAATTTCTTTTGCCTCTCATTAACCCTTGTTAAGTATGTGCTAATTGTTTTGTGTTTCCTGTACGTTGTATATATTTATGGGCATCTCGCCTTTTATCTTCATTCCCTGACGAGGTGTAGCTTTGAATACACGAAAGGCCTTGGAATCGTTTTTCTTTTCCTTGTGGGTTTGCAGCATTCATTCATTTCACGTGTTTTATTGTGAAATTCATCCCATATATATATATATATATATATATATATATATATATATATATATATATATATACAGACCGTGCATGGAACATGGAACTCTTCTAGGAAAATTAATTAAATCCACTATAGTCCGAATAATTAATGGTAAATGACAAATACTATAGTTTTTCTTTTTCATGATGCTAGCCCGACGTGGGCAAAGGGTCACTCGCAAAGAGGTCCCAAAAATATAGCTTCCCTCACCAGCTATCTGCAAAGCAGATAGGATCCAGCTTTGGGACAGGATCTAGGGTTTAAAGCAGATAGGATCCAGCTTTGGGACAGGATCTAGGGTTTAAAGCAGATAGGATCCAGCCTTGGGACAGGATCTAGGGTTTAAAGCAGATAGGATCCAGCTTTGGGACAGGATCTAGGGTTTAAAGCAGATAGGATCCAGTTTTGGGATAGGATCTAGGGTTTAAAGCAGATAGGATCCAGCTTTGGGACAGGATCTAGGGTTTAAAGCAGCCTAGCCCAGCTACATTTAGAACCTCAATATAAGCAAAAGACTCGCTGCCTTCACGTCAGATTGAATACATCAAAGAAAAAGGGGTAACTATTATATTTTTAGCCAAAAACCAAAACTTAAACCTCAACTGGCAGAATTGAGCGTCCACTTTTGAAGGCACATAACATGTCCGTTTCATGATGGGAATGAACTCAGAATGGTTCCCTAAGGTTTTTATGATACACACAGACCGTGCATGGAACATGGAACTCTTCTAGGAAAATTAAATCCACTATAGTCCTATCTGCTTTGCAGATAGCTGGTGAGGGAAGCTATATTTTTGAGACCTGTTTGCGAGTGACCCGTTGACCACGTCGGGCTAGCATCATGAAAAAGAAAAAACTATAGTATTTGTCATTTACCATTACTTATTCGGATTATAGTGGATTTGATTTTCCTAGAAGAGTTCCATGTTCCATGCACGGTCTGTGTGTATCATAAAAATCTCATGGAACCATTCTGAGTTCATTCCCATACATACTGTATATATATATATATAATTTAAATAAATAAGATACAGAATTCAACAAACAATTTTTGAACTCCATCTTCATATGATATACTCTGTATATATATATATATATATATATATATATATATATTATGCATGATGAGTGGCCAGGGGCGAATGCCCGCAGAAACACCCCCACCTCATAGAAGAAGAAGAAAGCCAAAATCAAGGTCTGGGGTTTTCGAGATGCCTGGACACTCTGCTTTTGAAAGATGGGAGATCATAGACAGAAGGAAAGAAGGATTGAGAAAGATTGTTGAAGAGTTGACCGGTTGAGTAGATAAAAGATTGAAAATCCGATTAACTCTTGCGTTAGAGAGTTGTGCAGAAAAAAAATAAGAAAGTTTAGAAAGTCTGGTGCTGCGAGCTCTCCTTAAAGGAGGAGGCATGAATTTAGAGGGTTCAGAAGAACAGTTCCGGTTATAATAACGAGAGTAAAGAGAAACTGAGGTAACATTGCGATGAAGAGAGAGAGATTGAAGACAGTCAGTAAAAGGGAAAGAATTGATGAGATAAAAAGCTTTTGGTACCACCCGGTCAAGTACGGCTGTGTGAGTTGAGCCACCCCACACATGAGGAGCATACTCCATACAGGGGCGAACGAGAGCCCTGTACAGAGAGAGCAACTGTGAAGGGGGGGGGGAAGAAACTGCGGAGGCGGTACAGCACACCAAAATTTCTTAGAAGCTGTTTTAGAAAGAGCGTATATGTGATCTTTCCAGGAAAGATCACGAGAAAAGGAAACGCCAAGAATGTTAAGAGAAGAGGAAGGATTCAGTTGTGTGTTGTTTAAGGTAAGGGGAGAGTTGTATGTTGTTGAAGGTAAGGGAATAGTTGTGTGGAAGATTGTGACGGGTAGACAGATGGAGGAACAGATGGAATTTTTGAGACAATAAAAGCCACAAGGTTTTATCTGCCCCAGTCATAGATAGCAGAAAGATCAGAGGTCAGGTGTCCAATAGCCGCCCTACGCGATTCGTGGCGTGACTGCTGCTAGGGACGCTTTGGAAGCGGGTGTTGAAGTGAAGTGTGGAATCATCGGCATACGAGTGGGTTCTAGCTTTTAAGATGATAACTACCAGGGAGATGGTAAATTGAACATGCTGACAATGTTTAACACTTGTTGTTGCATTGCATTTTATGTGTTACAGTGTTTATTCATTGAAATGTCAGTTAAATAGAGGATTACAGTCTTACGAATACCATGAACACTGTTATCATGCCCGAAGGTTTTTTTCAGTTTTGACAAGACCATTTTTTATTCACTTCATTGACATCCCCCCTTGTTAATATATATCTCCTTCTTGAATTTATATTTAATTATTCATTTATATTTCCTTAGTAATGTGTAAACCAGAGTGATGAATGGAAATAATTATGTTCTGAAGACATTTGGTAATAAGTCAATTAACCAATCAGCGCTCACTCACTAAACCCCAAATTCATTCATAAAATGTTACAACCGTTTGTAGTACACACAGCAAATATATGACAGGTGTCGCTATCTGTTCTCAAGAGTGTCCTACGAATAATGAGCGCAACTCCACATATGAAGTTTATTGAAATTTTGGTATAACCACCAATCTTTTTACGTTTAGGTCGGGCACTGTACTACCCAAATGTTTTGGTTCTTCCTGCGGGGTGAGGCAAGGCTCCTTGTTCTTTCCTCTGCTGTTTGATGCGTATATTGATGAATTAATTGCTTGAACTAATGAGGCAGTAGTTGGATGTTGTGTAGATAACACCTCGCTAAACAACTTTGTCTATGCCGATGATATGGTGTTAATATGTCCTGCTAAAGGTCTGGAGTCTGCTAAAAGTCTACGAATTATATTCGCAGAAACATGATATTCTTTTTAACGTTGCAAAAACTAAGGGCAAGCAGTTTCATCCCAAAAGTTCTAGTCAGCCAGCTGATATTAGTTTCAAAATGAAAGGCGAAGCAATAGAGTAAGTACAAGAATTTAAGTATTTGGGTCAAGTTATCACCAGCTTCTTGATTGATGACTCGGATATAAGAAAACAATCTCGAAGCCTTTGTGCTGAAGCGAATATGACTATAAGGCACTTCCGGTTCTGTAGAAGTGAACCTAAAACTCTCGTGCCTTCTTCAATAACACTGGGCAACACGTATTTTATTGAATGATATCTGACACTTGATTCTAGGTAATTTGGGTGCGCTGAATACGAATTTCAACTCGGTTTGGCTCTATCAGGTCCTGATTCTTGTCGACAGCCTATGTGCCATTTTCCAGATTTTTCAAATTAGGACTAAAAAATTAAGTCATGTGTTAAATTTTTTTTTCAAGTTTCATGAATACAAGCAGTTCAAACTACAGTAAAATTACATTATAACGATAGAAATGACTTAAAATAAAAAAACAAACAGGTATGAAGCTTTCACTGTGGCAAAAATGTTCTTTTGTAAGACTTTCTAGCGTATTTGCTTGTTGATGGCAGGTCTCTTTTCAAGCACCAGCAGTAATCAGCCATCATGTGGGAATCCCAGCGGCCTTGGTACCGTTCCTCCATAATTTTGATATCTTGGTGGAATCTCTCCCCTTGTTCGTCACTTACATCACCTAAATTACTTGGAAATTGGTCAAGATGGCTATTCAAAAATGCATTTTTATGCTCATATTGCAACCTAACTCTTTGTAGTCCCTTAAAAGTTTTTTTACGATTTCTTCGTAGTTATCTGCCCTATAATTGCCTAAAAAGTTTTCTATCAAGTCCACGAATGAGAACCAGCCATTTTTTTCGCGTTCATTCATGACATTAGGAAAATTGCTGTCTTTAATCATTGTTCTTATTTGTGGACCGTCGAAAATTCCCGCCTTGATTTTTTCATAACTTAAACTTGGAAATTTTGAAGTTATGTATTTGAAACACTCGCCGTTCGTATCTAAAGCTTTTACATATTGTTTAATGAGGCCTAGTTTTATATGCAGAGGAGGAAATATGATTTTATCTCTGCTCACTAAAGGTGGATTAATTACGTTTTTTTCTCCGACAGTAAGTGATGTTCGTGCTGGCCAGATTTGTTTGAAATAATGTTCTTCCTTGGCTCTGCTGTCCCATAAGCAAAGGAAGCAGGGATATTTAGTATACCCTCCTTGTTGTCCTAGCAGAAAATTAACCATTTTTAAGTCAACACATATGATCCACTCGTGCTCCCTATATTTGATAAGATTTAAAACCTTTTCTATATGTTCATACTTTTCTTTTAATTTTGTTGAGTGCCCAATCGGTATCGAGCCGTATAGATTGCCATTATGCAACAACACACACTTAAGACTTCTTTTCGAACTGTCTAAAAACAAGCGCCAATCATTTGCATCGTAAGACTCAACCCCCATCTTCTTTAACAAACCAACTATGTCGCAGCAATATACTAAACTATCCTCTGTTCTAAAATATTTAACAAGTTCTTCTTCTCTTTTTCTGTAAAATGAAATGTATGTGTTTGAAGTAAGCAAGTTTTTCTCTTTAAGTCTTGAAGCTAAAATTTCCGCAGCCTTTTTGCAAATTTAGATCCCTTACAGGCTTACAAGATCATTCAACTCGGCCTGGTTAAACTTTTGCGGATCGTTTTGACTTTCAAATACGCTGGGGTCAAAATCGGTGTCTGACTCCTCAAAGTGCATAACAATATTTTCAGGAACATCTTCAACTAATTCTTGAGTTGGCAGACCCTTAAATTTTGGAATGGGGATCTCATTTGAATGTAGCACAGGTCGTATCGCGGTGTCGAAATTTGGGTACTCGATACAATGTTTATTTTTCTTAGTGAAGACCGAAGTCTTGACAAAGCAAAGGTAGCAATCGGTCTCGTGGTTAGTAGGCTCTCGCCACACCTGATATGGAAAAAAATTGTAAAGCGTTAACAAAAGCGACGAGAGACTTGTTTTTATGAATTTTATCAAAAGTTATCACCCAAACATTTAACATTTCTATGTGTTTCAACCTTATGCAATATTTGAGATTCTTATAAACATTTTCTGTAAATTTTTTTTATGTACCTAAGTTACAATTACATTTAGGTAAGTTACAGTATACTAGTGATTAAATTACGTAGTTTTATGAAATCATAAACTTACCATCTGAACTCCAAAAGGTATTTTTGAATCCGAACACTTCGTCCAATGTCGCAGTCTTTCAATGCATATAGTGCAGGCTTTATGTGGAGCCCACGATTTATCTTGGTCCCCCAGTTTTATGCCAAAATAAGCTAAGTAAGCTCTTTTTACGAAGTCAGTTATATTTGCTCGTTGATGTGGAAGTGTAAAATTTCCACATATATAACAGAAGGAATCAGGGTTGTTTTTGCATTTGAACTTTCTAGTGCTTGATGACATATTGCTTGATTGTTCTGCCAATTTGTAAAGGTATTTAAAGCCCTTAATTCATATAAATTTAAGAAAATCTGAATATAAACACAAAAAATTAGTTTAAATAGGTACTTATTATGAAATAGGTACTTACAATCTATGAAATTAAACTAGAAACACGGATGAGTAGGTACAATATAAATTACGTCTAATTAAATCAACTATATTAAATCACGATGACAAAATTACTCACTAAATCATATGCCAATTCAAAATTATGTTAATGCCCAAACTTAATTAACTAACTCAACTGACTGACTGACTGACTGACTGACTGACTGACTGACTGACTGAATTGACTGATTAACTCTGGAAACGAGTCGCTTTTATATATTTTAGTTGTCCCTCTAGAATACTCTACAGAGAACAGGAACGCTCGAGAAAATTTTAGAATTCTATGATATTTTTAGCTTAATTTACTAATATTAAAATGGGTTAAAAATGACAAAATTAAAAATATTTTTAGGGTGTTACATATAAAAATATACATAATACAACAATACCATAACAATAGGTACAAATACCTAGATAAAAACCTAGTTGCATAATGTGTAACTGCAAAAAGACTTAGCGAGTATTGAGAAAAAAACCTTTTTATGAATACGACGAAAGAAGAGGGGTGTTGAGCAAAATCAGGACCTGATAGAGCAAAACCGAGTAAAAATTCGTGCTCAGCGCACCCAAATTACCTAGAACTAACTGTCAAATCTAATTCAATAGACAAAAATTTGAAATTTGTTCCCCAGTGTAATATACTGTATACGAACAGCACCTTTGGGTGAATTATAGAAAAAGGTTCAGGCAGAACTCAAAATTTGCTATACAACAGATCTTTCAAACTCCTGCATAAATTAACCCTGAGATGCTCAGCTTCGCAAATGTTTGCTAACCACAATGCCTCGAGCTTCCCGGAGGTAACAAGACGTGCTCAATACAGTCTAATGCAAAAAATTAAAAATTAGCTGACCCGATTATCCAAGCTTATTCGTCAGTCCTCCCACAGATCTTTTAAGTTACGGAATTCATGGTATGAAAACGTTTGTCTGTAGAGCCACTTAACTATGACAATACTATTTTTCATTAATTGTACAGTATTTCTATCCAGAGTATTTAATTTTCATTGTATATTATTGTCAGTTTGTATTATTAATATTTGTCATGTAGACTAATGGTCTGCCAATAAACATTTTCATTTCTCTTTCATTCATTTCATTTTCATAAGCGACCTCTAAATCTTTATAAAAATATTAGGCTGACACTCAGTTATCAAAATGACGTTGATAAGCTTCCAATTAAAAATAACTATAAATTGGAAAACTGGGTTCATGTGGTCCCATGATTTGATTTTTAAACAAAATACAGTGAAGAGGCTAAAAAATTCCTTGATTTTATATTAAAACAAAGTAAGCAAACAGTTAGGACAGACTCTTCTACTAACAAGGCAATTTTTCTGTCTGCACCTCTTGTTTCAAAACCATAGGACTGATTGGCAAAGTACAAAATTTATATTTAGATCACAAAACAAAAATATTTTTAGGTTTGATGAACTCGTTGGTATTCAATTTTCCAAGAATTTTAATCACATGATTTTGGATTCTGTTATTGGCAAACCTTTAGGCCAAAAGTTTGGGTTTTTAACGTGACCCTTCATTTAGAAAAAAAAATTGCACTGAACTTTTACCGTTTGTTCAACCAACTAAATTACTAATTTTTGTTTAGCGTCTCCGTTGTTCTTTCAAGTTCCTCTTTAAGTTCTCTAGAATTAACCTGAAGAGAATTTCCAGCTTATTTTATTCTAGCCTTTGAGTATATTTTACTTTGAACACATTTTCTCCAAAACGGTTTTAATATACATGCTGATATTGATTTCAAACCAAAAAAATGTGATAAAGCATGTTACGTTCGTTGTTAAAATTTTAAAATGAACTCGCTGAAGTGTCGTTTATCGAATTTTTTGTTTATTTGCAGTTTTAATTTCATTTGATATTCCAGCATCAAACTTTTATAAGTGCGTTTACTATCCTAATCTATTCTTAACGGAAGTAAATGACTCTGTTTAATCTCTGTACCAATCTCACTGAAATCATTTCAGTTTGAATTTATTTAATTCCCAGATTATATATATATATCAGGAACAAGAAGACTAGTCCTAATGCAAACATTTAATAATCAAAGCTTTCGACATATTTTGATATCATCTTCAGCGCTAAAATGAGAGATGAAAACAATTAAAAAACAAATATGAATTTAAAACACTTTTAAATATTAACACAAATACCACAAACTATAATGTCATGACTGTTTTAATTTTTTATTTTTAAAGTTAAATAATACAAATAAAATATAAAATATTACCTTACCTTTACGATGAGAGTGGGGGTATGATGGTTTGTGTATGGTTTATATCCTAAAATGAGTATTGTGTCTAAGAAGGGTGGTTCGTCTTTATTAGCCTTTGCAATTATTGAAAAGTTATTAGATCTACGAGGGCCACTCAATATATTTTGCCCCACCTTTTTTTCTTTCCAACTTTCTTTGTAAGTTCCAGAAATTTTGTACACAAATAGTTACATACCTCTTTTACAAGTTTTTATTTTTCCACAGAGTCTCCATCTTTTTCTACGGCTTTCCTCCACCTCGAAACAAGGGCCTTTATTCCTTGCTGGTAAAAGTCCGCTGGGTTCCGCTGGAGCCGCCTCTTAACCTCCTCAACAATCTCATCGTCACTCTGAAACTTTCTTCCACGAATAGCATCCTTCACTGCCCCAAACAAATGTAAGGCTTAAGGTGCCAGATCCGGACTGTAGAGAGGGTGAGGTAACACAGTCAAGCGCATTTTTGTGATGGCCTCTCTTGTTTGTAAACTGTTGTGTGGTCTTGCGTTATCGTGCAAAAGAAGGACGTCTTCCAGTTTTCTCTCCGGTCGAACTCGCTTTATATGTCTCTGGAGTCTCTGTAGGGTAGCAATATATGTCTCTGAGTTGATTGTTTGTCCTTTCTTTATAATTTTCACTAGCATCACCCCTTTCATGTCCCAGAAGATGGTGGCCATAACCTTTCCTGCAGAGGGAGCCATTTTCAACTTTTTCTTGCGTGGGGAGTCTGCGTGATGCCACTCCATGGATTGGCGTTTTGTTTCAGGTTCAAAGTGGTGTACCCAAGTCTCATCCCCAGTCACAATTCGTGAAAGTCATCTTCTGTCTCGTATCGAACCGACGACTCAGAAGCAATTTCTTTTCTTTGGGCTTTGTGAGCTTCAGTCAGTTGGCGAGGGACAAACCGTGAATACAATTTTGAGTATCCCATTTGCTGAAATATCGTATTCACACTTCCTTTACTAATTCCTAGCTCCAGTGATAGCTCCTTGTATGTGACGCACCGATTTGATCGAATGATGGTGTTAGCACGTTGCACAGTGTGAGATGTCACAGCCGATGCCGTGCGACCGCTGCGTGGCTCATCATCGAGACTAGCTCTCCCTCTCCCCGATGATCTCACACGTTTAGACCAATGCCTAACTGTGCTTCGATCACCAACAGCATCTCCGTAAACGTTTTGTAGACGTTTATGAATATTTCCAACTGTTTCCTTCTCTGCGGTTAAGAACTCGATAACAGCTCTCTGTTTACGACGCACATCACTATCAGACGTTCATTGATACGAATTTCGAGTTAGCGAATGGTCATGCCAACGTACGACGATGTGCAGTCGCCATCTGTATATCTCTACATAACCGATGGGCACAAGGGCCTTCGAATTTTATCATTAAATTTAAAGAAAAAATGTAATTTACGTTCTTATGTGAGAATACATTCAACAGAAATTTGTGGATAAAATCTATTAATTAGTTTATTAATTTTACTTTTTTACACAAGATTTTCAGGTCCACAGTAAGGAAGCTTAAAATATACAACCTTTTTTTGTACTGCAATTACGACGATTTTAGTTTTATTATAAAATTTTAAATTAATGACTCTGTTTATTGCTCTGTCAATAAGTTTGGAAGGGAAACCATTAGCCAGTAAAAACGTTTTAAGGAAATGGAATTCTGTATAAAGGTGATGGTAGTTGGAGCAAATTGGTTTAAGAGGGTAAGGATAAGATTGCGTTTGTACTTAAGTGTTGTGAAACTATCAAATTTCATACCCAATGCCTGTTAAAATGGGTTTAAGGAAAACTGATGTTATGAAGTGATTATTGCTACGTGTAATATTTATGTTTAAAAATGGTAAAGAATTATCATTTTCAGTTTCAGAAGTGAATTTAATGTTATTATGTTTTGAATTTAAGTATTTACGAAAAAGTTCAATATGATCGTAAGAATTAAATAGAAAAAAAACAGTCGTCTCCGAAACGTCGAAAGAAAATTGGTTTAAATTGCTAGGGATAGTCCTCCAACCATTTTTTTCTCATGGTAAAAAAGGAATAAATTTGCAAAAGTGGGTCCAAGGGGTCCCCCATTGATACTCCGTCTGTTTGTACGTATTGTTCGTTAGTGAAAAAGAAGACGCAGTCCTTAGTAGCATTTTCAAGGAGCGAGAGTATGTTTGTTATCATCACCTAGATCAAGAACTGTAGAGTTATGAGATTTGAGAAGATGGATACACAAGTCGATAGTTTTATTGAGAGGGATGTTAGTGGATAAAGATGTTACGTCAAAGCTACCTCTTGGACCCACCCTTCAAAATTTACTCCTTTCTTACCATAAGAAAAAGTGGTTGGAGGACTGTCCTAAACACTTTAAATCAATTTTCTTCGGCCGTTACGGAGACGATTGTTCTGTTCTATTTAAATCTCCCGATCATATTGACATTTTAAGGAAATACTTACATTCAAAGCATAACAACACTAAATTCACTTCTGGCGGTCCTGGATTTGAATCTTGGTGGGGACATTTTTGTTTCATACAAAAAACCACGCGTACAAATATAAATATATATTTAAATATATGGGTTTATTGGAGCAGCTCTCCGCTAATTTAATTTAGATACGAGCCATGCATATCTCGGCTTAAATTACCCAGAACGTGGAGATGGCTTCTCTTTGAGTTTTACCCTAACCCACCCACGACAATAATTTAGAAAGCTTCTTATTCAGTTTTGTACTCTCTCTTGGTTTCAAATGCGTGTTATTCTCCTCTCTCTCTCTCTCTCTCTCTCTCTCTCTCTCTCTATATATATATATATATATATATATATATATTTAGGATAAAAACGAAGACGTAGAGCAAAAAAGTCATTATATTTGGCTGCAGCCGACGTTTCGGGCAACTCTACCCATTTTCAAGGCCTAATAAATAAAAGCTAAAATTAATGCATGACAAAAATATACGAATGTCAAAAACAAACTAATTTATAGTACAAAATTAAAACACTTCAAGAATAAAAATTAAAAAGCATAAAACAGGCATAAGCCAAAAACAAATCAAAAGTAAAAATTATATAAATGACAAAAATATACGAATGATAAAACTAAAACTTAAAAGCTAAAAACATTCAAACATAAAATAGTTAAAAACTTTACAAATAAAATGTTAAACGAAAAAACACAAAAGTGCACCGAACATACCATGCTCACTTGGCCACAAAAAAACTGAGGCGAAAAGGAGACAGGGTCACAAGGGAAAAAAAAAAAAAAATAATAAAATATTTAGTTTGTAGGTATTCTAATTAATATAAAGGGGGTAACAGCTAGAATCAATATTTAAACTGGAGTTCAGAAATTTAATGCACAAAGATTCGTAAATACGGAGGGAGGACGGGCATTTTAATGATTTAAGAATTTTAAAGTTATTAACGGAAATATCAACCTATGGCTAATACCCATATGGGAGCAAAATCTCGCCTGCAAAGAACGAACTGTGCTGCCAACGTAGTTCCCCTGGGAACACCCAGGGCAGGTAAACAAATAAACAACAGAACAGCTCATCGCAGGGGGAATTTTGTCCTTACATCGGAAAAAACATCGAAGGGTATTATTATTTACAAAAGCAACCTTAAAATCAGTGTGAAAATAAAATTTCCTCACCACACTCAATAATTGCTTTTTCACAAAAGTGTTAAAATGGTAGAGATCAGGTAAAACAAGATATTTACAATTCTTAGGAACATCATACGTTGGGATAAGGTTGGGAATATACATTATTAAGAAATTTACCAATAATACCTCTTACAAGATCCCGTGGAAAACCATTTTTAAAGAAAAAATCAGTAAGGAATTCAAACTCATTATGAAGCAGAGCAAAGGTCGAACAAATATTATAAGCTCTATGCACCAAAGTGCGAATGGAACTTAATTTGTAATTAAAATCGCAAAAACTATAAAAATTAAAACCCAAACCCGTAAACGTAGGCTTCCGGTATGTAGAATTTAAAACGGTCGAGCCAGATTTGGAGACCAAAACATCAAGGAAAGGAATAGAACCTTCAACTTCCTTTTCCTGCGTAAATACAATTTTCTTATGCAGTGTGTTCAGAAAACTTAGAAACTGAACTGATTGATTATCCGTTTGGAATAAAGCAAACGTATCATCAACATAACGTCCGTATTTACGAATCTTTGTTCATTAAATTTCTGAACTCCAGTTTAAATATTGATTCTAGCTGTTACCCCCTTTATATTAATTAGAATACCTACAAACTAAAAAAAATTTTTTTTTTTTTTTTTTCCCCTTGTGACCCTGTCTCCTTTTCGCCTCAGTTTTTTTGTGGCTGTCAAGTGAGCATGGTATGTTCGGTGCACTTTTGTGTTTTTTCGTTTAACATTTTATTAGTAAAGTTTTTAACTATTTTATGTTTGAATGTTTTTAGCTTTTAAGTTTTAGTTTCATCATTCGTATATTTTTGTCATTTATATAATTTTTACTTTTGATTTGTTTTTGGCTTATGCCTGTTTTATGCTTTTTAATTTTTATTCTTGAAGTGTTTTAATTTTGTACTATAAATTAGTTTGTTTTTGACATTCGTATATTTTTGTCATGCATTAATTTTAGCTTTTATTTATAAGGCCTTGAAAATGGGTAGAGTTGCCCGAAACGTCGGCTGCAGCCAAATATGACTTTTTTGCTCTACGTCTTCGTTTTTATCCTAAATGTAAAACTACGTCTCCTTAGGAGGGATACTATTTCATATATATATATATATATATATATATATATATATATATATGATGCAACTCAGAATGGTCCACTGAGAAACTTTTATGTTTCACACATACAGTGCATGGACCACGGAACTTTTCTAGGAAAATTATATCCACTCTCGTCCAAATAAGTAATGGTAAATGGCAAATCCTAAAGTTTCTCTTTTTCATGATGGAAGCCCAACGTGGGCAACAGGTCACTAGCAAAGAGGCCCCAAAATATAGCTTCCCTCACCAGCCATCTAATAAACAAATAGCTACGCAGTGACCTGTCCCACGTTGGGCTTTCATCATGAAAAAGAAAAACTTTAGAATTTGTAATTTACCATTACTTATTCGGACTATAGTGGGTTTAATCACCCCGGAAGAGTTCCTTGTTACATGCACGGTCTATGTATAACATATATATATATATATATATATATATATATATATATATATGTCGGCTTCCTTTGGCGAACAAAAAGGGAAAAAAAAATCGTTGAAACGAGGCGAATATCACATATTCGAACACTTGCTCCCTTTCAGTCCCAAAATAGATGAACATACATTCAAATAGACAGATAGGTTGACAGATATATAGATAAACAGATGTACAGTATATCAATCACGCATGCGCAAGAATAACAACTTAATTAATTTCAAACTGGAAAACGTATCCATAAATTGAATAAGACTTGCGGCGGTGAGCGAGTCCTTTTTCGGCAAGATAATATTGTTGAATTCATACGTGTCGCTTTTAATGAATTTATACGCGTCACTTTTAATGTAAATGTGAAGGAAAACTATGAAAATATAACAGTATTAGATTTAAGGAATCCTTTAAGTGAAATACGCGAGAGTTCTGATCCTCTGATGAACAAAAGATGCTTTTGTAATTCACTAAAAAAAAGGTACCACATATAACGAAATTAATGAATTAGTACATACATACAGAGGGTTGACAAAAGTAAATAGATACCACGATGATTGTCCTCAAGAACAAATGACAACGTTTATCAATAGAATGGAGAACGTGTGACAACTTTACATAATGCAAAGGGGAAAGCAACACGAATCAGAATTTATTAATTCAATAAATTTGTTATTACTTTTATCAAATAAAAAAATGGAAAAAAAAATTTGTCTATTTAGTTCTGTCAACCCTCTGTATATAAATATATTGTATAACTTTCCTTTTTTCAGAGATCCATATTATTCCTTTGTAGATCACGCTCTAGGGCCAGTCTGTAATATATACGAGTATATCGAATGGTCGAGTGCGGTCTGAAAGGTTTGATCCTGAGCAATTGTTCCGAGAAATAAGAGTAAGTATATACAGTATAAGTGAAATATTTTCTCATATAAATATAATAATAATAATGATAATAATAATAATAATAATAATGTTTCCTCATATAATTAGTCTCGTAGAAACAATAGGAAAACCTTTTTTCTTGCTTATTAGTAATTTACTAATTCTTATCTTGGTAATTATAATGGTAAAATCAAACACGCTATCGCGTTACTCAAGAGAGAGAGAGAAGCAGGGAAGCGGGGAAACATGGTTAACGGCTTATTAATATTTTCATTCTAATTGTGTATTTTTGGTGGCAAAAATCGTGTCCTGGAAGTCTGATATCCAATCCTCAAAAAGCGACTGTATGTCCAAAGCTGTATAACTGGCGAGAGTAATTTGTTTTCAAAATTTTATTTTTCAGCGAGCTTTTCGGCGACCGTTTATCTTGTAAATCTTATTTATTTTATTCATTTGCAACTGTTTTAATTGGTAAAAAACAGATAGATGACTTCAGGAATGTAGAGCATGCAACATCATTGGACGCCATCGTTATTTTTCTCCAACGCGAGAATTCTTTAACAGTTAAAAAGACACGTCTGAGAACCAGGGCTTGCGGGGATCAACTGAGTACGGAGGGAGGAGATATGTCCGTGTCCCGATTAGCAGCAAGAGTTACGTGACTCTTTTTTTTGGGCAGCAACATACAGTGGGTGGTGCTTAGACGCTTTCTTGTACACACACACACACACACACACACAAAGGTGAAAATGGAACTCCAGTTGAAACATAATTAAATACATGTAATAAATAGAAAAATAAACTGTAAAATTTCATCAACAAGTAAATATACTCTAATATAGCAATTATCACAGGCCTGCGATGGTTTTGTTGTCCGAAATACTTTATCACTTACTCTATATAGTAATTTTTGCACGCTGATTCTGAAAATATTCATTTTTTGCCATCACGTACAGATTTTTCACAAAATGTCATATTGCATATTACATATGTAATTAATTTTCATTAACATTGACTCAATTAAATTTTGATTAAGAACTACTGCCAATAAATGCTTCCACTTCAGGAATGACGTCATAGCTTCTTCGAGAACATTCGAGAAACGCACCGCTAGTATATAAGTGATTGACAAGCCAGGTTATAGTTCTTTATTATTCAAAGGTACGCGGTGACTATATTTCTCTTTTGAAATTTGTTTATTTGTCGCTATGGTAACCATAGGGTGTGTGAATAGCACAAACATTTTCTGTTATATTTGTAGAAAATTTACTGTGGAAAAACAAAGGCGAGATATTACAGACTTCGTCAAGAAAGCATACTATGCGTACTTTGGAATGAAACTTGGGGACCAAGACAAATCATGGGCTCTACATAAAGTTTGCAGTGTTTGTGTTGAACAACTTAGACTGTGGAGTCTAAGTTCGGATTCCAATGGTCTGGCGTGAGCCTAGAAGTCACAGCAATGACTGCTATTTTTGTTCATGTAACGTGCAAGGCTACAATACTAAAAATAAAAAGGAAATTTCTTATCCAAACTTTCAGTCTGCTATAAGACCTGTTGCTCATGGACCTGGTATACCTTTACCTACTAAACCAAATACTCTTGATATAACTTCATCTGATTCGGTGTCTGATGACGATGGAAACGATGATATTGATTGTTTTCAAACCGAAACATCTGGTGAATCCCAATTGTTTACACAAAGTGAACTTAATGATTTTGTATGAGATTTTTGTCTCCCGAAGGATTCTTCAGAGATTTTGGGATTCAGACTTCGTGCGAAGAACTTGCTTTCTCCCGGGACGTCATTTTACTGGTACAGAATGACTGCTATTTTTGTTCATGTAACGTGCAAGGCTACAATACTAAAAATAAAAATAAAATTTCTTATCCAACCTTCAGTCTGCTATAAGACCTGTTGCTCATGGACCTGGTATATGGTATACCTTTACCTACTAAACCAAATACTCTTGATATAACTTCATCTGATTCGGTGTCTGATGACGATGGAAACGATGATATTGATTGTTTTCAGTTCTGTTCGAGGATAATGTATGGACCCTCTTATCGAATCTGTCCCTTGCTTCTGCTTGGCCTCGGTTAATCTACGTACACCGCTACTCAAAAGTTTTCGCCTCGAACATCATTATCCCCTATCTTGGTTGTCTTACCGACGCTGAGCAGGAAATCTTCTACTCCGACAGTGAATCTCGCTCAAGCCTTTCTTCCGATCTTCTGCACGTTCTTCAGAATCTAAATGCTCATTCAAACCAGCTGGTTCGTTCACGGTGGTTGGGACAACGCTGTGTTGTAGGGCGGGTCGTACTCAGGTGCAGTGGTGGGCACCGTTAACCAAAAAGTTAACTTCGATAACGATAATCCGTTAACCCCAATTTTTAACTCCGATAACGATAATCCGATAATTTTACTACAAAGTTAACGGAAGTTAACGATAATCCGTTAACGATAACTATTTCTTTACTAACATTTTAAAAAATCAAGGAAAAAAGCTTTAAAACCCATAGAAAATGTTTATTTATGCAAAATCCAACAATAAATAGGTATTTAACTGTATTTTTATCAAGTTTTGCAACTTTTTTGCTTAATAACTTTTTTTTATTTTTAATAAAAAATGTACTGATTACATGTTTTGAAACCCTTGTAACCACTAACCATTAACTAAATTTTAATTTACCAGAGAATTATTATGGCGGGAACTGAAAGGTAAAATTAAATTTTAGGCACATTTATTAAAGACTATGACACAATGTGCTGGTTGCCCTTCAGAAACACCAACTTCTCAAAGTTAGGCCCAACTGCCAGTCTTGACCTCTTGGGCCTCAGGATGTCCTTGCCGAGAGAGAAGAGCCGTTCCACTGCGGCAGAGGACGGAATTGGCAGACTGAAGTTATGGCGGTTTGAATTCATTCGCGGAGCGGTGATCTTCCGTGAATGACTCCTCGCAGTTAACGTGTTAACGGACTTTAACAGACTAAATATCGAGTTATCGGAAGTTAACTGGTCCGATAACGATAAATGGAAATAAACTTCCGTTAATAGTCCGTTAAAAAAAGTTAACTTCGTTAATTAACTGTTATCGGATTAACGCTTTAGTGCCCAACACTGCTCAGGTGACAACATGAATCTGAAGGAAATCCTACCATCAGGGGTGTCTAAATTATGTGTTTTTACATGGGGAATTCAAATATGAGCTTATTTTTTGGATAGGATAACTCTAACCTACATCATTTTGTATTTCTAAATTGCCAATTTTACCCTTTTGAACCCCTTTATAATATATTAAAAGATATAAGGTAACTCATTTATATTGACAAGGCCAAATCAACTTTACATATATTTATTAATAGGTGAACTGCATGTATATCACTGGATATAATTACAAAGATCATTCTCCTGACATCTTGAACTTTGCCAGGTTACACAAATCCTGCTTTGACTCAGACTTGGACATCAGCTTCCTGCTGGTCTCCTGAGCCCTGATCCCTCCATCCCTCTTTTCCTGTGAGAAGTACTTAGCAGAAGCCTCAGTCACCATTTTAACAACCCTCTCAATGCTTTGTGTGTGGCAAGGCCAGTTGCGCACCTCCATGGGGGTGTTGATGAAGTTTTTCACCTCTGAGGTGCTTAGAGAGCAGGTGAGAGGTGGCTCTGACACACCTTCTGACCAGCTAATCAAGTCACCGATGCTGGAAGCATCACAATTGATGTCAGGTGTCCTTCTGCTCCTAACAGAGGAGTCCCCAGCTGAGTGTCCGGGTCCCCCTCTCCCCTGATGGCCAGGATTTTCTCCACCCCTTCAATCCTCTCCTTCTGATCCTCAGAGCAGAGTAGTGTTTGGAGGATGACTTCACTGTGGGCATACCAAGCAGATCTTCTCACAGTTGGCATCACAATATCCAGCACCTCCTTTCTCTGGGACTTGAGGCAGTCCAGCTGAAAGAGGATGTGCCTAGGCCCTTCGATCTAGGAGTGCTTGACCTTCACGTTGAACCAACATGGGTAATACACTCCAATGATGAATTCCACAATGAATTGCAGAATCTTCAGGTTCTTTCCTTTAAGTCCGTGCTTTGACACCCAGAGCCTGAGAAGTCTGTTCGCTGTGGTGAGCCAGCGGCTGTGGTTTACTGGTCCTATCTCTAACAGAGCCAGCCCTGCAGGAAGTACTCCATCCCTGACTGCACAGACAATTTTATAGCCATAGTATTGATCAGTTGAGAGATCTTGAATGACCTTGTCAGGAAGCTTGATCAGTGGAGGGCCAACAGAGATTCGGGTGAAGTTTGGATTGATATCAAAGTCTGTAGCAGAATCAAGGAGCTTTCCTATTGGCCCGGATAATTTTTTGTCTGACAGAGTAGGGCCATCAAGGTCAACAATGAGATGGCGCAGGGGAAGTTCAACAGTGTGCAGGTTGCACACCAACCAGACCAGCTTTCTCCCCAGGTGCAGCTCCAGCTTCCGCATTACTCCAGCTTTCACACCAGTGTTGACATTTGTTGAGTCTCCTCCAATGGCCAACAAGGTCTTATCATAACCCCTCTCTTTCAGCCAGGCAAACAGGACCTCAGCAATCTTCTCCGCATGTGACCCCTCTTTAGTTGCTTTCTCTGGGGTAAAGTGGACATAGTAGCTGCCAGGCTCACTAACAACACTATAGTGTTCTTCCTTGATCTTTGCGGGAAAAGATTGGTCACTGCCCTCAGCTTCCATCATCACATTGGTCAGGTCAATCCGCCCATCAAAGAGGATGCAAGAGGTCCCCCCCTCCTCCCTGCACTTCTTCTCGAACTGTTCCCCCAGCTCTCTCATCAACTTCTCCTGTGCTCTCTTGACCTTGCTCTTATCAATCACTTTACTTGTATTGTCTTATGTGATGATTCCTGCGTCAATCAGAGCTGCTGTTGCTATCGCTGCAGTTGGCCTCAGCCCTATGCCATACCTTACACTAGCAAGGGCAATGTTTTGAATCTCATCATAGTTTTTCTGTACCTTTGCCGAAGCTGCTGGCTCAGGGTCAGTTTGAGGGAAGAGCTCAACTTCAGGAACAAACTCATCTTCATCACCACTTCTCTCCAATTCCAGATCCTCATCACCATCTGCCAAAAATCTCTTAACATCCTTCCTGGCTGCCTTCTCTGCTACTGCAGCACTTTCCTCCTTGCTCCTTCTCCTTTTCTCTGCCTTCTTTTCCATCCACTGCCTTTTCAATGTCCTAGATAATCACTAAATCTAATCACTAAGTAGATAATCACTAAATCTATCCCCTCACTGCAAGCCGAGGTGGTAAAATAGCTTCATAAATCATGAGTCACTTCAAATATTTCACAAAACGTTTTAGAATGTTCTGAAACGTTACATTCTAGCCTCTGAGAAAGGTGGCTCAGAAAATGGCCTTATGCGCGCCAGAAAACCGTCAAAATATTTCATATACCAAACTGTATGATAATTACAGTTAAGTGGAATGGCACACCTTTTTATTTGAGTATTTAAATATTATTATTATTATATGAATTACATTATGTGTGTTTATATGAATTAGTTAGAACAATGCTCTATGAGAGATAACGTGAGCAACCATGATAGAAAACGTGAGAAGACATATTCTGGGGTAACTACAATAGTAAAATAATCAACAATTTAATAATAATCAACTGCAAAATGATGTAGGTTAGGATTATCAGAATTAAATATTTTCTTCAGAATTGTGTTCTATACACCAAAATATGTCATTTGAACACCCCGCTCCATTGATTTAAAAAAAATGCATAGTATGACCCGCCCTAGACTGTTGTATGTTCTTTCTTAGGAAGCTTCTTAACTTATATCCGTTTTCTGATGCCTTTTTCCAAATCTTGGGTAGGCCTTAATGTCTGTCTTCCACGCCTCTTAAGGTCTGTCTCGCGACGTCTTGTTGAGTGTCCTGTTCATCTTTTCCGTCGGTGGACACTTCGTTCGAAGGGCGTGTATTCTGGCCGAAATTGCTTCTTAACTTTTGGATAGTAAGAAGTATGACCCGCCCTAGACTGTTGTATGTTCTTTCTTAGGAAGCTTCTTAACTTATATCCGTTTTCTGATGCCTTTTTCCAAATCTTGGGTAGGCCTTAATGTCTGTCTTCCACGCCTCTTAAGGTCTGTCTCGCGACGTCTTGTTGAGTGTCCTGTTCATCTTTTCGGTCGGTGGACACTTCGTTCGAAGGGCGTGTATTCTGGCCGAAATTGCTTCTTAACTTTTGGATAGTAAGAAGTTTGACCCAAGTTTGCTTCCATCCTTCGGGGCCTTTCTTTTCTTATCTTTCTTGCTTTAATCGCCTCTACTTCGGACTCTTGTATCACTCTTCATTCCTAGTGACCACTTGGTCCTGGTACTCTACCTGTGACGGTAGTAATTAATCTTGTCTTTCCCTCGTCGGTTTTCTTCATTTTGAGAACGACGGACATGGGTCTGGAGCCGTGTCACTCTCTTTTTAGTCACTTCTGGAATTTTGACTCTTTCTCACAGTGACAATCGTTCCATTTTTGGGCGAGGCGTCGAAAGCCAAAACGTCCTCTTTGCCTCATCCACTATGGCGATGTCATCTTTGTCTTCAAGGTAGTACTCGTCACTTTTATTTACCAAGAGTAACTTTACCGCCTCCTTGGAAAGTTTTAACTTTCCGTTAAGAGTTCCGCTCTGTGATACTTGCAAATCACTTTTAGCCTCACTGTACATCCCGTGCAGCGGAGAGTAGACATCCAGGGAAAACCATGTCCCCTGGTTTTTCTTCGCTGTCTATTCTCTTATCATTTAACTTCCCTTTGGGATTCTGCTCGACAACTTTTCCAAATTTCCTCGAGCCTCACTGCATATGCCATGCAGCAGAGAATAGACATCCACGGGAACCGCGTCCCCGGGTTTCATTCTGATCCTCCTTGACATCCACTATGGCGATGTCATCTTTGTCTTCAAGGTAGTACTCGTCATTTTGAGAACGACGGACATGGGTCTGGAGCCGTGTCACTCTCTTTTTAGTCACTTCTGGAATTTTGACTCTTTCTCACAGTGACAATCGTTCCATTTTTGGGCGAGGCGTCGAAAGCCAAAACGTCCTCTTTGCCTCATCCACTATGGCGATGTCATCTTTGTCTTCAAGGTAGTACTCGTCACTTTTATTTACCAAGAGTAACTTTACCGCCTCCTTGGAAAGTTTTAACTTTCCGTTAAGAGTTCCGCTCTGTGATACTTGCAAATCACTTTTAGCCTCACTGTACATCCCGTGCAGCGGAGAGTAGACATCCAGGGAAAACCATGTCCCCTGGTTTTTCTTCGCTGTCTATTCTCTTATCATTTAACTTCCCTTTGGGATTCTGCTCGACAACTTTTCCAAATTTCCTCGAGCCTCACTGCATATGCCATGCAGCAGAGAATAGACATCCACGGGAACCGCGTCCCCGGGTTTCATTCTGATCCTCCTTGTCAGAATCATGTCGGCTTCTTTATTCTATCCGCTCCCATTCCTGGTCTGGTTACCTTTTCGTTCAGAATGACGATTCTTTGCTTTTCCGAGTTACCTTTGTTTCGTTTTCATATTCTCCGAAACAACATGCCTATGGTAAAGTCTTGCAGAGACTCTCGAATTATATAGACACAAAATAATTCTTCAACGCCCCTTCCCACAGTCAAACTTAAGTCTACTCCCTTACATGAACGGGCGGGTCCTGTGCAACCGTGCACTGAGATGTTGGCAACTGTCCAAAGAAGGCTCCCGATGTTCTTGTGCATAGCTTATGTCCATGTGACGGAAGCTCCACAATCATTCACCGCAGTGGAAGCTTGTTAAGCGACGAATACTAGTAGGGTGATCAGTCCTAGCCGACGATTCGCCGCTACTTCCTCTGAAGCTAATCGGGAGGCTTCACCTTCCAGTCCTGCTGAATGTTTGCTCGAGGACACACCTCTTCCCAATGACCCCTTTGCTGGCAAATCTTGCACTGGCTCAGGCCGTTTTCTTCCGTTGTTTCGTCTTTGGAGTATTTGTCTTCGTTTGACTCGGTTTTTTTCGCTTCTGGTTTTCTATGGGGTTGTAGTAACACTCTTGAGTGGTGTGATTCCTCCTGTGACAAATTTCACATTTCTTCCTTCTGGGCTCTCCTCTCTTGATGGACTTGTCTTCGACATTCACCTCCACATCCTTGATGTTGTCCTCCCTCGTGGCAGTGGCTATTCTTGCTTCTGAATGTTGTAAGCTGTAGTTCCAGGATGTGGTAGGATTTTGCAGTTTCTGCAGTCTTCGGCTTCTGTCTTACGGCGCTTTTTCTCTTAGGACATCTTCGTCTCTTAGTCGTAAGCTTGGGTTGTTTACCGAAAACTTGATTGATTCCGTCCAGTATTCCCGGAAGGATGTTCCTTTGATGAAATTACGAGCATAGTCTGGCAGAACGGACTTAAATGCATCCTTAAGTATGCCATCTTTAATATGTCTCCTTATAGGATTAGCCTGAACCAAGGCATTACCTGAACTTAATAATCTTGTGGCAAACATGTTGAGTTTCTCACCGTTTTCTGTAGCAGGAGGAACTATATAGCAGAGCTGGGCACTTGCGGTTTTTTTTGCGGTACTGCGGTACTGCGGTACTACCGTGTTGGTCGGTACCGCGGAAAGTACCGCGGGAAATTTGAATGCGGTAGCGGTACTGCTGTACTTTCAGCGATCCTTTGCGGTACTGCGTTATGCTATCCATGCATGCGTTATGCTATCCACTCAGATGGCCCTTCAAATTTATACGCGTAGTTTTCTTGGCTTACTTGAAGCCCACTTTGAATTTCAAACATTCAATGTTAATTTACCCTCAGCTTACAAGAGAGGCCTATTGCAAGGTAGCATAGAAACAACACACTTCCTCGTATAAATTTTATTTCGTTTCACTCAAAGTCGGACATAAATTGAAAAGGAACTTAAAGATGTACGATTACAGATTTTGTTGCAAAACAAATTTTCAATTCAAAGAAAATGTTTGCAATTATTCCATTCTCAAAAGAATTTATACAGACGGTTTTTTATTTCTGTGTAACTCTAGAACTAGCACTAAATTCAAATTCTTTAATACAATGTACATTGTACAGTTGCTTACAAAATTTGGGAAATTTACTGTCAAAAGTTTTGCGCCGCAGATTTTTCCAGGAAAAAAGTCCGCTAATTAAATCAAATAAATTTTCACAAAGTTCTTTTCTGTCACTAAAAATAAAGCTCTTACAAACAAGTTCGCGTAAAACAAAGGAAATTAAGATTTTAGAACAACGTGAAAGTTTCAAATCAACTTGGAAATTTTTAATCATGCCACAAGGTTTAAAGATTCTCTAAACCACTTCAACTTTACAGTGCAGAACTCCTCCCTTTAGTGTCTAAAGGGCCTATCAAAACCATTTTCATTTCATGACATCATTCGTACAAAAGTTGCTGATCTTTAATTGGTTCTAATCTCAACTTCGTTAAATTCTACGCTCCGCCTTTCTTAAAGAAATTTTCAAATTAAAATTTAAAAATTTAAAGTTCAAATTCAAAATTTAAAATTAAAATTTTAATTTTTCTCTTGAAGGTTTCCCTTAGGCGAGACCAAATAATAAACAAATCCAAAGCTTTACAAGCTTCAGTAATGAAAAGCAACCTTGTTAATTAAGCTATATTTTCCGCTTTGTACATTAATTACTCGACCATAGATCTATCCGGGAATGTCAAATAATAATTTCTTTTCTTGATAACGCACTCAGCCTTCAACTCTACCCTGAATATCGGGTCATTTTACTTTGGTATGTCTTCATTTTAAAAGATTTAAATTTTTACGCGAAATTAAATCTATTTCAAAATCAATTCATTCTTTCTTTCTACCATTTGATTTACATTTTGATATGAGATTTACTCATACAAATTCACCGTCACAATGGATGCCTTCCATATTTTCGACATTTATCATAACTCGCGTAAAGAGCCCTTATATTGCGGATAGGCAGATACGTTATCCCTGACAGCCCTAAAATAAGTAAATGCTTTGAACGTTCTCTCACATTGCTTTTAAAAACATACACAGTCCAACGACGATCATCCAATCCAAATACAACTATGCGAACATTCATTTCCTGCTGTACCATTCTCAGCTCTTCAGTCCCTATATTACAGTCAAACTCGAGCTTGCAGTCTGCGGCCAGTTTAGGTGCATGCTGCACTACCGTCGGCAACCAAATTTTTCTGGCCCCTGTATTTAGTACAGTAAACATATGAGCCAAGACTATTGCTATAAATCCGCAACTGCGATCGAGGTTTGTGTGGTTTCTGAATATTTGATAACTGCCAAAACTAAGAGTATAAGGTGTGGCCGTATATCCCGCAACACGGAAAACATGGTCCATATCTATCGTGAAGTTGTCCATGGTGAATTCTCTGCTGCTCTGAGAGGCCTGCATTATACGACCTAAAATGTAATCTACATCTAAGGAGACCAGACGCCTGTAGGGTATTACTAGCCATAAATCTTCTCTATCCCCATCATCTGACCCGAACCCGAGGGACAGTCGCGTCTTGGCTTCACGGCCCTCACAGATCTGAAGGGCAAACTCCACAATACGTTCAACTACACTCAGTAGTCTGTGTTTAACACCGTTGCTATACATGGATCGCGGGTCGACCCTGACTACGTAACGGTTTCTAGTCAGGGCTGGGGTGAGGGTGGCTGTGTGCATCAGTTCGAATGTTATGCTACTGTTTACAGAATAAGATGCTGCTGTGGAGTGCACGGGCGGTATTGAATACGAATAAGAGGGCACGATTTTATTTGTAGAAGGAGCAATTGTTGGGGTTGTGCCGTAAGACGTAGAGGGCTCGGGCTCTATTACTGTGGGTCTAACAACCGACGCGATCCTGGCGCGTTTTACCCCTGACGTGGAAGGCGATTCAGCAATGTCGTCATACACCCGCTTTCTCCTCGAAGTGTCGAGTGGGGATGCTACAGTCGGCGTTGCTGGGGTTTCCGGAACACTAACGGGGTTGATGGTACATGCTGTAGCCTCAACAACAACTACACTGTCGTCGGCATCATCAAACTCATCTGCAATATCTATGACGGGGAAAATGTTGCTGGCACAGTACCTCATCCTCTTCATCATTCACGGTTCTGGCGAAGAAGAAAAACAAGATTGTAGAATTTAAGGAGCATCACTGAAAATTTTATTTTATTTTCTAAATGTTTCACTTAAGAGTGTGACGTGTTGTAGATGGATTCTGTAGAAAAATTCAGGTTCACGAGCCCTTCTACTTGCATTATATCTGGCCCTACAGGCTGTGGTAAAACCGTGTTTATGCTTAAAATCATGAAAGATAAAATGGCTAGGGTACCCAGAAAGCTTTAACACCTATATAAAAGCCTACAGGCTTTGGTAAAGCCGTGTTTATGCTTAAAATCATGAAAGATAAGGTGGAACTGTTCTCAAATTTTGTGCACAGTCATATGGTGCTATTCGACATACCAGCCCGTATTCAACGAGTACCAAGATGATATTTTGTTTCACAAAGGCGTGAAAATTTAAGGAAACAAAGGTTCAGGAAAGAAAAAATGTAACTGGTAAAATGGCTAGGGTACCCAGAAAGCTTCAACACCTATATAAAAGCTGATGCAATAATGAAGCTTAAATCGTAAACAACATTTCGCCTAACCACTTCTACGTCACACTCCCGTCCTCTTCTTCTCTGTCTGTACATCCTAACAACACCCTGGCCAACTTTATAACAGAACTCCATGGGCCCATTGAATTGAATCATATGAGGTTGTAATATGCGAATTTCAATTGGCCACCAAGTTTTTAAGTATTGACAAGAAAGAACCCGTTTTTATGGGTCTTAGAAACCGTGATGAGTGTGAAAAGGCCAGAGTAACTCGGGAAGATACCATGCGCGCAGCCCGAAGTGGGGAGGCACCGTACTACACTAGAGAAGTAACATTAGGAACGGGTCATTATGACACAGCTGAGGATATTCTGAGATACTTAAATGGGAGTTTGAAAAGTTCAAATCTTACTGCTGATTTAGTATACGAAATCTTAAACAAAGATACCCCGGTACATATTTTGACTCTAAAGTCGAAGGCTAACAGAAATATTAAAGACAAAGCACTGTTCAAAATTATAGCCTAGGTCAGATATGGGGCAGTCTTCCAAAGAGATACTTTTCGTGAGTCACAACATGACTTGTGCAGATTATTGTATCAGCTAAAATTGGAGAAATTGAACGATGGAGACCCTCCCACGGGCATGTGCTATATTTACAGCAATATCGTGGAACATCAGTTTGTTGGGGATACCCAGGCGCGCCTGCTTCGCATCGCCCACATTCCCAATCATAGCGGAAAGAGCTTGAACATTCCACACGACAAGCCTCATTATGTGAAAGTCGCAACTAACCTACAAACCAGTATCTCAATATATACAGGGTGTCTCAAAAGTCACTATCTATTTCGGTGACATTAGATGTTTTTTTTTAAAATGCTATGCTGGCATAAAGATATGTACTTCTGGTGCAAATTTGTGTATTTAAAAAAAGTTAATTGGTTTATTTCTTGACATGATTGAACAATTCCTCGAACCTCAACTTCTTACAGATGGTATTCTTGACACAGTAGTTTTTCAGCAGGATGGAGCACCGTGCCATTATGCAATAATTGTACGTGATTATCTTGACAGACGCTTCCCCGGTCGCTGGATTGGTCGTGGAGGAACACAACCATGGGCAGCACGTTCACCCGATTTAACACCATTAGATTTTTTCGCCTGGGGTTTCATTAAGTCTAAGGTGTACACTGGTAGAAGAATTAGTGATATAGCCGAACTTCGAAATCGTATTACCGATGCAGTTCAGAAAATAACACCTCAAATGCTGGAAAGTGTGTTCCGGGAAACAACTTATCGCTTTGAGCTCTGTAGAGACACTGATGGTCGCCATGTGGAGACAGATAAATAAATAGCACTAATTCTTTGTGGCACTTACTTTGAAATAAATATATTTTTCATGTCTTAAACCAGTTTTTCGTAATTCCCATTATTTTTCAAAATAGATAGTGACTTTTGAGACACCCTGTATAAGAACGATTGAGGGGAAAAGTTTTCCATTCGATGACGGGAACTTAACAGTGTAGCTGCACTTCTCTCGTAACAGTGCCGGCCTTAGGGGTGTGCGAACCGTGCGGTCGCACAGGGCCCGCAACTTAGGGGGGCCCGAAAATTTCACAGAAATTTTCTTTTTTGTATATTTACAAACTTTATTTTGTGTATTTACTTTTGTTGAATATCCTAATTAAATTGAATTATCCTATTCCTAATTAAATATCCTAAGGCCGGCGTTGGTTGAAACCTCTTATGATACTTTAAATATTTGATAATAATAAAGTAATAAGTAGTAATAATAGTAAAGGCTGTTGGTCTGTTGGTATTCTGTTACAGTGCACTTGTATAGTTAAATTTTACTTGTTGTACTTGTTAACAATCTACTAAAATAAAATGATTAGCAATGAAAAACAATTTGACTTGTGTCATGGGGGGCCGTACAGTATACTCTGCACAGGGACCGAAATATCCTAAGGCCGGCGCTGCTCGTAATATGATAGAATGACCCAAAGGCCGTTCACAGTCTACCGAGGGGTGACATACCAGCACGGAAGCGGGATTGGCTCCATTTTTTCGACTATACTGCATACGGCTGTCCCTTTGCTGAAGAGTGGTACCAGATATCTCGGCAGGAAAGCGTTACAATCATATCTTAACACGGTAGAAGACATAATGGCCGGTGTTAAGCCTAAAGAAGCTCTAAAAAAACATTTAAAACGTACAGGGGACGAAATTGTCAAAGATGCAGAGAAAAATGCTTGGTGGCGGAAATAAAAACCTGAAGAAGAAGCGCACTGTACAGAGAAAGAAGAAAAAGAAGGGGTTACGAGCTCATGGCGATAAACGTAAAAGGACATCAAAAAGAAGAATTGTTCTAAGCGCACGAAACCTATGGTTGATCACTTTTTTAACTGATATAAGCTGAGGACGTTGCTCTCATGAATCATAGACTGATTGCTACTTGCCGAGAGAGGGGTCACTATTTCTGACGCACCATGGCACGTTTCATCCATCCGTGTAGTTCACAATGTTGTAAATTGGAGCTGGCCCTCTTTGACATGCCCCCAACCCAATTATCTATAGAGCACAGTGACTTTATTAGAGTTAATCTGCTAAACACCAATAGCTCGCCGAGTGCTCCAAGAGAATTCGTGATCCCCAGCTCAGGTCCTTACTTTTTTGACCCAAGCTGTGTGCATATGTACGCTAAACTACGAATAGGGCATTCAGATGGATCTGATTGCGAAAACGACATGCCACACTAAAATACCCAATTAATAGAGTTCAACTTAAGATGTTTACAGTCCCCTCAGGGTTAACATCGAAGCAGATAGAAAATGTTGCTCTTGGAGCTCTACCTAAAAGGATATTAATTGGAATGCAGGAACACGCTTCTGTGAATGGAAAATACAAAAAACTGGCGTTTAAATTCGAAAATTTCTGTCCTAAAGATGTGACTCTGTACGTCAACTGGGTGGCTTTAGGTGGGATATTGGAAACGAATTATTCTACAGATGACGAGTTTTCACTTTGCTCTAGGGCGTATAGCGATCTTGCGCATAGTAGCGGTGCCTGCGAGGGTTTATGGACCAGCGTATCGCAGAATGAATTCGTCCAGAGTTCGAACCTGTACCTGTATGACCTCTCACCAGATTTCTGTGGGAGTATAAACGCACACATAAGCCCCCAGCAGGACGGAAACATCTCAGTCAGATTAGTGTTCGATAAGCCTCTAGTCGCACCTATTAGCGTAGTAGTTTACGTCGCATCACAAGCTCTAATCGAAGTTGGAGGTTTAGGGGTGTAGTCACAGACTTTTAAAAATGGTCACGGTTAAACTCCAGGGAGTGATGAAGAGTTATCGATTCATACGCACCAAATTTATCGGCGTGTTTGCGAAGAATGAAACGTTGAAACTCCCAATCACGAGAACCTGTGGCACACTTATGTTGAATACGGATGTTAGCGATGGTAACGGGATCCATTGGATAGCCGTTTATTTTAAAAATAGGGAGCGAATGTACAGGGTGTCCATAAATTATTCACCAATTATAAGCCTTAATAAATTCGTTATTATAGGAGCTATCTTAAAACAGTTTGCGGCAATTAATAACACAACTCAAGAAATTTTTGTTTTAATTCAGTAAACCTCCACGTGAGCCCCATTGGTAGCACGCAGAACATCAAGGCGGTAGATGATTTCGTTCCAAACATTAAGAAGCATGTCTTGCGTGATGGAAGCTAATGTCTCTTCAATCCGGTGTCTTAATTCTGTGATGTTATTAAACTTCTTTGCATACACTCTGTCCTTTGTGTAGCTCCATACAAAGAAATCCAGAGGCGTGATATCCGGGGAACGAGGAGGCCATGGAATAGGGCCATCTCGCCCGATCCAACGAGAAGGGAACTTTTCATTGAGGAACCTCCGCACTTCTAATCCCCAGTGTGGCGGTGCCCCATCTTCTGAAAGAACACACGGGGCTGCATATCCTCAAGCTGAGGTGCAGCATACCATTCAAGCATATCTAGGTAGTTTGCAGCCATCACAGTGTTCTCATGGAAGAAAAATGGTCCAATCACACGGTTATGGGAGAGAGCACACCAAACGTTTATCTTGGGACTGTTGCGTTCGTGTTCAATAAATTCATGCGGATTTTCTGATCCCCATATACGGCAATTGTGTCTGTTGACTTTACCAGACAGATGGAATGTCGCTTCATCACTGAAAACGACATTGTTCAAAAAATGCTAATCTTCATTAATACGGTCAAGAATGTCAACAGCAAACTGTACCCGTTTGGGTTTGTCATTTGGTAGAAGTTTCTGCAAGGTTTGCAATTTGTAGGCATAAAGTTTCAACCTCTTGTGAAACACTTTATGCACTGATGAACGCAGTATTTGCAGTTCTCGGCTTGCTCGGCGGATGGATTTTGTTGTACTTCGGATAAACGCCTCCTGAATTCCTGCTATCTTATCTTCAGACACACTAGGCCTTCCAGCTCCTTTCTGATGTAGCACACTGCCAGTTTCTTGAAATTGTTTCAGCCATCGCTTGAGTGATTGCTTTGTTGGTGGAGTTTTCTGAAATTCCTCCCGAAAACGTCTCTGTACAGTAATTGGAGATTTGGTTTCCCACATCCACAGCACACACATTGCTTTCTCCTTCACTGTCGCCATTGTGCCCCTAGTGGATGTACTGCGAAATAAAGAAAAAAAATTCTTGAGTTGTGTTATTAATTGCCGCAAACCGTTTTAAGATAGCTCCTATAATAATGAATTTATTAAGGCTTATAATGGGGTGAATAATTTATGGACACCCTGTACTACTTTAATTTAGTGAGCGGACATCCATGGAATGACACTATTATTGTAAAACCTCTCGAACAAATGCAAATTCGTCAGATAGTGTGGAATCCTTACAGGTTCCAGAGCTACTACAGCAATGTCTGTGGTATGTTCTGCTTGTTTTTTCTCATGCATATGGCCCGTGGGGACGAATTTGCAATTTTTTAAATTATTCAACTTGTGTAACTCTAAAACTAATGATGAACTGATAACCAGGCAGATAAAAAAACGGTTCCCGTTTGTAGTCACTCGATTTGTTGTGTGAACTTTTATGTGCATATATATATATATATATATATATATATATATATATATATATATATAAGTTATATATATATATATATATATATATATATATATATATATATATATATATATATACATATACATATATATATACCGGGTGTCCGAGAATTATCTGTACAATTTTTGGCTGTTATTAAAAGTCAACCATGAAGTGTAGAAATTCCAGTGTTGTCTCATTTTACAGAGAATCTCATTAAGTTTTTTCTGATACCACGTTTTGATAATTCTTTTAGAAATGTACGCGGGTGACAGACATTGATGATTTAAAAGCAAGAATCACAGCTGCTATTGAGCGAATTGATGTGGATATGCTGCAGCGTACATGGCAACATTTGGAGTATCGATTGGATGTTTTGCGAATCACTAATGGTGCACATATCGAATGTTTGTAACAACTTACTTTAATAAAAGAAACTTTTGAAAATACAGATTCTAAATAATCTTGTTTAAGAATTTTACGTGTGTTATGAAGAATTTTATTAAAAGATGAAATTGTACAGATAATGTTCGGACACACTGGAATTTCTAAAACACTTGTCAAAACTTGGTATCAGAAAAAACTTAATGAGATTCTCTGTAAAATGGGACAAACTCGAATTTCTACACTTCATGGTTGACTTTTAATAACAGCCAAAAATTGTACAGATAATTCTCGGACACCCTGTATATATATAAATATATAATTGTAACTTAATCAGTTAATTATTTTAAAATGTAGCAAATATGCGCAGTATACCTTTAGTATTTTATTGAATACATTTTATAATAATAATGATTTGTGTAACACTTAAGGATGGGAATCATATTCTGTACTTATTTAAAATTTGATGGATGTTAAATCTGTAAATAATTAAAGTTGGTTATATATATATATATATATATATATATATATATATAAAAACGAAATTATTGTCACTCCTATTTGTATATGTACGAAAAACACTGAAGGTAATATTATGTAAAAAATTGTGGTGTATACATTAAACGAAATTCTGTATCAATTTATAAATGTTCTTAAAATGTTCCCCATAGTTTTATTATTTAATAAAATCTTGAAAATACTTGGCTTATTCTTGCCCGACACGCGCGCACACACACACACAACACACACACACACACACACACACACACACACACAAGAAAAAAGAAAAACTTACTTTATTTCTTCAATTAGGACACACTCGCTTTATGGCTCAGTACAGGAGTGTCGAGTGTTTTGTAAAATTTCTGTTCCCTCTTCCACATCATTGACGCCAAGCTAGATTTCCTCTACACCGTACTGGAACACCTCGGTGAAAGGCTCCATCTCCGCCCCACTACTTTAAGAGAAAAAAGATGAACAATATTACACTTCCAATAAAACTGTACAGCGGCTTAGACCTTCAGGACAAATTACGATTCAGAGGAAAAATAAACTACAGAATGGAGTGCTGATAGCCTACAATTTTAGCATGGCACCAATACTGAGGAAAATAAACTACGGATCGCAGGGGCGTACCTAAAGTATTTGGCACCTGGGGCGGATCCTTCCTTTGGCACCCCACATAAATAATTTTAAGTTTTAAACACACAAAAAATATATGATGTTTGCAAGTAGATTTTTAAACAATACAGTACTGTCATAAGCAAATTGGAAATAAGAAAAATGAAGGACATTAAAAATTCAGTGAACAGGCAATACTGCATTTTATTTTAACACAGGAAATCCAGTCTCAACGCTCAGCCTATTCTTCAAAGATAAATAGAGAGGATTCACAGTCTCTGCTTTCGAGCCTTAATTTCTGCAAATTGATCAATGACCTCATCAAAATTCACCTTCTTTGCATATTCATATTCAATTGAAAGTAAAGCCAGATTTGTCAATCTTGTCTGACTCATGGTCGAGTGAAAGAAATATTTTATCAATTTCAATTTGGAAAAACTTCTTTCACTGAAGCAATAGACACACAGACACTCAAAAAGAATCTCAAACACAGTGACAAGCTTGGCAAAGATTCACAAAAATCGCATTTCACAAAAAACTCCAGAAATTACAATGCTATCCATTTCTTTCCCTCTTCAACGCTGATTTTGGCAGCTTCCAAATGCCTCCGAAGTCGTCCAGTTTCCACACTGATGTCTTCATCAGAGAATTCATCGAAAATCTGAGTCAAATTTGGAATATACTTCCGAAGTTCTTCTTCTGTTGCAACAACCAAAGTGTTTGGCTGAATAACAGTGAAGATTGACAGAATTTGATCCATTGCCTTAGAACGAATCTCCAATTCTTGATGAAAGCTATCAAGACATTCAAACATAGCCCTTTTTACTTCCTCTGGCAATGTACTGTAAGACCAGCATCCTTTGCCATCTCTCCTGGCATCCTTTTTCGGAGCTTTACTCTCCCTCTTCTCTCCACAGAAATGTCCATTTCCTCACACTTTGTAGTTGCATAATCAATGGCCCTCTCCACAATTTCATTGCGCTGATCTTCAAGAAACAGTTTTAGAGCTTGGAGCTTCACAATGCACTTTTCAAGGCTGATTCCAACTGTTTGCAAATACTTTTGTGTGAGATTAATTTCTTCCAGGACTTCACACCAGAAAGAAAGGTAACTCAAAAAAGAGAAATCACATACAGCAGACATCAAAATCTGAGCTGATCCTCTTGTGTCCACATTTTCTTTGGGATCGCACGGTACTTCAAGGGTTGAGGTCAGCTTTTCAAAATTTGCCTTCACTGGTTTCACAGCGTCATAATGAGCACTCCATCTTGTCTGGGGAAGTCTTTTGACTGTCATGCCTACATTCTCCATCAGCACTTCCCATCGATGAGTTGAGACTGAAAAGAAGGAATGGACTCTTTCCAAGGTTCCAAAAAAAGTCACACATGAAGAAACGCTTCCAAATGAGTGCACTCTGCAAAGGTTCAGAGAATGATTTGCACAAGGCACAAACAAAGCCTTGGGATTAATCTCTCTGATCTTTGACTGAACACCACCATGAATCCCAGCCATAGTTGCAGCGTTGTCATATCCTTGACCACGGCACAGGTTTATGTCCAGTCCATCTCTCCATCTCTCCATCTCTCTCGGCTTTCGATGTAATTTTTACCAAATATTTAATTTTTCGTTCGTAAATTTTGTATTGCCAATAAAAATAAAAATTTATTTTATAGTAGAAATTAATATTAAGCTGTTGTAATAGTTTGAACATTTTAAAAAAAAATTTCTTACTTTGGCGAATTTTTCATTTGGTTTGAAAACTTCTACTGGTATTTCAACTCTCCCGATGGCACCCATCTCCTGGCTGTCACCCGGGCGGCGCGCCCCCCTCGCACCCCCCTTACTACGCCACTGACGGATCGACCTGTGACTAATATAAGATGGCTAATTTATGCGCCAAAATATAACACAGGTCAACAAAAAAGCTTTTTTTTTTCGTTGCCAAGGAAATTCGTACGAATTTAGGGTATTTTGGGGTTGCTGAATTCCAAAATGAAAGTAGTTTTTCCGATTTGGCTCTAGTTCTTGAGATAATGAATACCCTCAATTAATAGGAAACGTAACCATAACGCGTGCATATGGGAAACTACCGGAACATTCTAGATGGTGAGACCGAATAAAATGCCATTATGTATTTCATGTGTTTACTTTTGTATGATTTGAGACAATTTCAATGCGATTTGTAAGTAGGCTCCGCCTGAACATTCAATTTTTTGCATTTTTACGTGTTTCAATGGGGGTACCAATTATCTCATAAATTAGAGCCAATCTAGCAAAACCAATGTCATATTCGGAATCAGCACCACAAAGTTACCCCAAAATCACTCTAATATGATTGGCAATAAAATGAGTGTTGACCAGTGTAATCAATGTTCATTCTTATCCTGTTTGCCTAGTTAATTTTGGCGGCTATTCGTTCCTACACTGATATATATTGGCAGATCTAAAATGAATGATGTGGTATGGCTATATGCGAGAGAGAGAGAAAGAGAGTATTGGCTTTCAGGAATAACTTTTAGTATGGATATACTTAAAAACATACTAAATACATTTTATAAGAAAGGACGCCGAATTATGTTATACTAAGGGCACTCAATATATTTTGCCCCACCCCTTTTCCTTAGCTAAATAATAGGCCATGGGGCTGAAATTTCTTTTGGACCGTAAGACTGAACTTTCTGCGATTCAAATAACCGGATTTTTCTAGTTTGAACCTCCCCTCCTTGCATAAAATCACTTTTAAACGCCCTTGTAAAAACCCGATGGTTAACGCAGTTTCAAAAATGGCGTCTGATAGTGATGTGCGTCGTAAACAGAGAGCTGTTATCGAGTTCTTAACCGCAGAGAAGGAAACAGTTAGAAATATTCACACATGTCTACAAAACGTTTACGGAGATGCTGTTGTTGATCGAAGCACAGTTGGACGCTGGTCTAAACGTGTGAGATTATCGGAGAGAGAGAGAGAGCCAGCCTCGATGATGAGCCACGCAGCGGTGGCCCGGCATCGGCTGTGACATCTCACACTGTGCAACGTGCTAACAGCATCATTCGATCAAATGGGTGTGTCACATACAAGGAGCTATCACTGGAGCTAGGAATTAATGAGGGAAGTGTGAATACGATAATTCAGCAACTGGGATACTCAAAATTGTGTTCACGGTTGGTTCCTCGCCAACTGACCGAAGATCACAAAGCCCAAAGAAAAGAAATTGCTTCTGAGTCGTTGGTTCCATACGAGACAGAAAGAGATGACTTCCTTTCACGAACTGTGACTGGGGATGAGACTTGGGTACACCACTTTGAACCTGAAACAAAACGCCAATCCATGGAGTGGCATCACGCAGACTTCCCACGCAACAAAAAGTTAAAAATGGTTCCCTCTGCAGGAAAGGTTATGGCCACCATCTTCTGAGACATGAAAGGGGTGATTCTGGTGGACATTATGAAGAAAAGACAAACAATCAACTCAGAGGCATATATTTCTACCCTACAGAGACTCCAGGGACGTATAAAGCGAGTTCGACCGGAGAGAAAACTAGAAGACGTCCTTTTTGTGCACGATAACGCAAGACCACAAAACAGTTTGCAAACAAGAGAGGCCATCACAAAAAAGCTTGACTGTGTTACCCCACCCTCCATACATCCCGGATCTGGCACCTTCACACTTCCATTTGTTTGGGCCAATGGAGGATGCTATTCGTGGAAGAAAGTTTCAAAGTGACGATAAGGTTGTTGTGGAGGTTAAGAGGTGGCTCCAGTGAACCCAGCGAACTTTTCCCAGCAAGGAATAAAGACCCTTGTTTTGAGGTGAAGGAAAGCGGTAGAAAAGGATGGAGACTCTGTGGAAAAATAAAAATGTGTAAAAAAGGTATTTAACTACTTGTGTACAAAATTTCTGGAACTTACAAGGAAAGTTGGAAAGAAAAAAAAAGGTGGGGCAAAATATACTGAGTGGCCCTCGTAAATTAAAGCGTAAATTCAAAAATATTTTACAAAATTTTAAGGGCACATTTAAGCTTATGTAGAAAATTCGGTTTAAAACATTGAGTAAAGCAACTTTCTGTAAAGTTGAAATTTTTAATGTAGTTTTTCTTAAAGGCAAAACTATACTTTATTAAGATTGCTATAAATTAAATAGTAAATTCTAATCATTTTTACAATGTTTTAAGGGTATATTTAAGTTTGTATAGAAGACACGCTTTAAAAAATAGAGAAAAGTGACAGAATTTATGCGCGTTGACAAAAAACACTGAGTTGAAATACGGCGATATAATTTCTCTACTTACAATTCGTGTATAGGGCAGTCCATTGTCTCGGTCTGTACAGTTCCGCAAACATGCTGTGATGCAAAGAGCTCTTCACGATCTACAATCGTGAAAAGTTGTATAGTCGTCTCTGCTCTGTATAACAGCAGAATAAAATCACTTTCATATATATATATATAATATATATATATCGGTGGTGTAGTGGTTAGCGTCCCTGACAACGAATCCATCGGCCCCGAGATTGAGACTTGGTGACGGCAGCCTGCGCGCAGCAAAACCCAGCTGTTCATCCTTCCACACAATAAAGAAAGTGGTTGGTTGATAAATGGGTACCTGGGTGGCCTAGTAGTTGTTGTTGTTGTTGTTGTTTAGCCGATCAGCCCACCCTGATCGAGCAAGCCGGCGGCACGCAGGTAACCGATCGCCCTCTCTGGAGTGGACCAGAGGTTCAGCGCACTAGTGATGTTGTGTTGTGTTCGTTGTTGTGCTAGAGCGGTACAGTCCGTCATAATGTGTTCAATTGTTTGTGGTGTGTCTTGGCACAGGTGGCAGGTGTCGTCTATGGAGTTGTCTAGTCTGTGTTTATATGTCCGTAAGTTTGGGTGATGTCCACATCGGAATCGTGCTAAGTTAACTCGATCCGATCTGCTCAGGCTGATCTCTGACCTGTTAATGGGTGGCGGCTTCGCACCTAGGACCGCATTCGGACCGAGTCGTGTCAGTGCTTTGTGGGTTAGATGTGTGTGTATGTGTTTTCTGTACTGTGTGATGTCTGTGGGGCGTGGTATGGAATGGAGTATTTCGTTATAATATCTCTCTGGTGTTACCTAAATGGTGCGAGGTGTTGGTGCATGATTGTACATGTAGTGGCAAGGGTGTTGTGGGTTAGTTGTCGCTGCTGCCATGAATTGTGTTCCCCTCATGTCTAAATGTTCCCTAACTTTTAGTATTTTTGTTTCTGTGTGCAGGTGTTCTATTGGTGTTGTTTGAGTGCATCCTGTAATGATACGAAGTGCGTTGTTTTGTATTGTTTGTAAGGTGTTTATGTGTGTGTTTGAGATAATGGGTGCCCAGCATGGGCTAGCATAGTCCATAACTGAGCGAATATATTGTTTGTATATGAGTGATGTTGTTTCCTGCTGGTGTCCAAAGTTTGTGCCTGTTAGTACCCTAAGCGTGTTAAGTCTTGACGTACATTTGGTTTTAATGTCCTGAATGTGGTTTGCAAAAGATAATGATGTGTTGTATGTGACACCAAGTATTTTGGTTCTGTGAGTGTGTGGAATGTTGATGTTGTTTAGTGTAAGCTGTGGAATTACCTGGTGTTCTTTTGTGTTGCTTGTAAGCAAGGTGATGGTTGATTTTGTGGGCGCTACTTTGAGTCTATTGTGTGAGAGCCAGTCTTGTATACTGTTTATGTATGTTTGTAGGTTATTTGTAGCGGTGTCGATGTTGTTGTGGGTGGATGTTAGAGTGATATCATCTGCATATGATGATAAGGTAAGCTTGTTATCTATGGGTGTTGGAATGTCATGCATGTATAAGTTGAAGAGTGTTGGTGAGAGAACAGAGCCTTGAGGGACCCCGTTCGGAAAAAGCTTGTTTTTGGATGACTTGCCATTAAATGTGACATGTGAGTATCTTCCTGAGAGATAGTTGCTCAGCCACCTTTTGGTGTTATTGTGCATGTTTGTGTTGATATTTTGTTTATGAGAGGGAAGCGTGGGATAGCATCAAATGCTTTACTAATGTCTATTGTTGCTAATAGTGTACGTTGAGCTGGTCTTCTGGAGTTGATGCCATCCATGATGTGCTGCGTGAAGTTAGTGAGTAATGTCGTGGTTGAGTGGTGAGGTCTGAATCCATGTTGAGTAGGCGATAGTGGTATGTGTGGGTTGGTGATTTGTAAGATTAGTCTTTCTGTTACTTTGGAAGGTGTGCATAGTAAAGTAATGTGTCTATAGGAAGCTGGTTCTGTTGGATTTTTGTTTGGTTTGAGTAGTGTAATAATTTTACCTTGTTTCCATATGTCAGGAATAATACAGTGTTGGTATGAATATGTGCTGATATTTGTGAGAGCTAATATTCCTTGTGGGCCCAAGTGTTTAAGGTGTATGTTAGATATGTTGTCTGGTCCAGTAGCCTTCGAATTCTTAATGTTTTTGATGATCTTGGTGGTCTGGTCTGTATTGAAGGGTGTAATGGTCATGTCGAGTCTGTAGGTTTTCTTGTGTCTGGCTGTTTGTCTGTCTGCATGTTTCTGGTTGTTGTCTCTGTTTAAGTGACTTATCTTTGCGTAGTGATTAACTAGAATGTTAGCTTGTTGTGTGTATGTTGGGATATTATTTTGGCTGCGACAGATAGCCGCGTGTGAGGTGTGAATGCCGCTGTTAGAGTGGGTAATGCTGTTTATAGTCTTGTATAGCCTGTATGTATCTGTGGAGTGGTTTAGTGTTGTTATGAATTCCCTGAATGTTTCTGTTTGTTTTTCTTTGAGTTGTTGTTTATTTCTGTGTTGAGCTGTTGTATCTGCTGTTTTATGGCTTCTGTGTGTGGTGTTTGTGTGTTATATTTGAGGTTGTTACGTTGCCTTATGAGGTGGGCTATTTCTCTAGTGTAATTTGGGTTGTATTTCCTAATGTTGCCCTTGGGTATGTATTTGTTTGCATTATTGATAATCTGATTAAATGTCTTGAGTGTTGTATCGATGTTTATGATGGGTGTGCTGTTTAATGTGGTGAATTGTTCCTCAGTCTGTATTTTGAACTGTTCCCAATCAGCTTTCTTGTAATTTCTGTAAGTGTGCCTAAGGCTGTTGGGGCAGAGTGTAGAATGTGTTGTAATGATGATGGGCAGGTGGTCTGATGACAGTTGTTTTTCTGTTCTCCATTGTGTATGTGTTGCTAGTGAGGGGGAACAGAACGTTATGTCTGGGGAGGAGTTTGAGTATCCTGCTTGATGTGGTATGTGTATGTTCTTCTGTATTGTTAAGAATGAAGAGGCTGTTTAGTTGTGTGGCTATGTTGGCGCCTCTGGTGTTGTTTTGGTTGTGCAGGTACCAACTAGTGTCTTTGGCGTTGAAGTCTCCTCCTAAGATGACATTAGTGAGAGAGGCCAGATTGTGTAACTGTGGATTGTAATTGGCTGGCACCTGAGGTGAACTATCTGGTGGGATGTAAATGTTGATTAGTGTGGTGTTGTGTTTTGCGCGTGTTTTAATGTTAACTGCCTGTATTTCTATCGTGTTATCTGCTTACATTGTGTTTGTAATGTTTTGGGTAGCATCAGTGTAGCTAATGCTTTTACGTATGTAAGTGATGAGTCCACCCCCGTTACCCCCAGTACGATCTTGACGGATCGCCGTGAAGTCAGGGATGGTGGGTGTTTTGTGTGTGCGTTTTAGTTTTGTTTCTTGTATAAGTGCTATGTGAATGTTTTGTTTGTGTACGAATTCCCTAAGCTGCATGATTTTGTTTGTGAGGCCATCTACGTTGTGCTGTAATATGTTAATATTATACTTCTGTATGTGTCTCATGGTGCTATTGTGTCTATGTCTTTGTGTATGGTGACATGTGTAAGTTGTAGTGGGGCCTGGATTAGTCTTAATGTCGCCAGAGAGTAAGAGTAGTTCGGGGAGCACGCAATTGTTCCCTGTAATTGAAAAAATAGCACGCTGAGAATAGGTCCGGCCCCGGGAGCCGATCGGCACTCTGACCGTGCCACGCAACAGGCCGTCGACTGCCAGTCTAGCCAACCGTAGACAGCCCGCTGCACGGAGATTTGAGGAAGTTTGGCCACCAGCGCGTTGATGTTTTGGTTTGACGTCGCTTCTTCGCGTTGACGTGTCCTGCGCTGGAGGATGCAGCCACTGTTTAGAAGCTTCCTCGTCAGCTGCTTCTGCTCTTCGCTGTGCGTGAGAGATGCAGTGAATGCCTGGATGAGTGCAACACCGCGTTCTTCAAGGTCGTTGATCACTTTCACTGACCGGACAGTAGCGTGGTTCCTCCTTTATGATTCATCGACTGTCCAAAGTGTTGGATCCTCCTGTAAGAAATCTTGAGGCAATTCAAGTATTTCAAAAAACTTCAGAGTTGACATGGTGATAAAATCGTGTAATTCTTTCCCACATGCCTGGCCAACTGGAGAGATCCGTTTAGGGGGCTCCTCAGACCCGAACTTGTTTTTCAGGGCATTTACCATCTGTTTCTCCTCCTCTGCTGGGCTGCTGGTGGGGCGTGGTTCGGATTCTACGTTAAACTGTAGGTCTAAGGGGGAGTGAAAAGCTTGACCTTCGTCAGAATAAACAATTCTGGCGGAAGCTAACCAAAGGTGTATATATATATATATATATATATACACAGGGTGTTCTAGAATTATATATTAGGGTGGTTTTATAAATCTGATGTCGGAATATCTGTTATGCCAACCCGGCATTTGGTGTCACTAGCTTAAAAAATTATACACTAAAAAATTTTTTCAGATCAGGATATATTTAGGACTTGCTCAAAGCTATTTTGTTTTTTTGATAAGACCTCCATCCATTTTATTGCTATTGGGAGACATTTCAAAAAATGGAGCTTTATGTGAAACGCATGCTGTCCATTTTGATAAATTAAATTATTAAAACATTGTAACAAGTGTTCCTTTCACACAACAGGTCATTAGCCCCATCCCCGCTAATGATTGTGGTTCACAACCATCCGTGTTCGGGGGATATTTTATTAAAAAAATAATTTGTGTATTGTACAAAAACAAAACATTGGAATTTCTCCATTGACAATTTACATGACATATATTAGGTGAATGTCAGATAATCATTGTTGCTTGGTTCGCATGATGGCAGATTTCTTCGTTGGTGACAAGAAGTCCTTCCGGTGATCTTCAACGACTTTTAGAAGGAACTGCTTCTGCTCTTCGCTGTGCGTGAGAGATGCAGTGAATGCCTGGATGAGTGCAACACCGCGTTCTTCAAGGTCGTTGATCACTTTCACTGACCGGACAGTAGCGTGGTTCCTCCTTTATGATTCATCGACTGTCCAAAGTGTTGGATCCTCCTGTAAGAAATCTTGAGGCAATTCAAGTATTTCAAAAAACTTCAGAGTTGACATGGTGATAAAATCGTGTAATTCTTTCCCACATGCCTGGCCAACTGGAGAGATCCGTTTAGGGGGCTCCTCAGACCCGAACTTGTTTTTCAGGGCATTTACCATCTGTTTCTCCTCCTCTGCTGCAACACTATCATCAAAGAAACCGAAGCCTACCAATGTTTCTGATAGATACCAAAGATGGCGGTTGAATGCTGTGATAACAGCATTAGATATATCTTTATCGCCATAGTTAGCTGTGCACGGAGGAGATTCAGATCGTTTTTCGGAGCTTCTACTGAAGACGGACTTCGAAACCAATATTTGACATAGATGGCCAGACAGAGAGGCTTACTTCCTGGAGGTGGCTCCACACCATATCACTGCGCGATGGCCTTCTTGATGATCCCTGTTGCTGCTGGAGCGGAAACTCCTCGCGGAAGAGCCACATTTTGATGGCGTCGATAGCTTGAGCCATCCAACGAGCTCGATGTATTGTTCCTGAATATCGGAAATGGATCCCGCGTGGAGGGACCTCTCCAAGGAAGGTAATCCTCAGCTCAAGGAGCTCACGGTAGTCATCCCGTGGCTGAAATTTGGACAGCTGGTCAACAGCAAATGCAATGACCTCAGTCTTATTTCCATTTACCACAGGGACTAGGTCTTCTTCATCCACTGCCGAGGAGTATGCTGTCTTATCGAGGTAAGGCCAGTAGTCCCGGAACTGACCGAAGAGCTGAATATTTGGAGATTTGGAGCTGGAGACATCATGAAGGCTGAAGACCGTCTCTAGGAGTATCTACGAGATGTGATGTCGACACGCCAAGTTCAATAAATTCCTCCCAAACTCAGTTTCCAAACGAACACAAATTTCTCCCTTTGAACCAGTGTTGGACGCTGTGTTGTGAAAGCAGAGCCCCTTCACTCGTTCCCTCAGTCCCCACTCATTTATCGTTTCCACGATGGCACTCCCAATTACTTCCGACTTTCCCGATTGAAGTTTTGGAACTGCCAGCAACTTCACCACGTCTTGTCCAGATACAAGAATCGGGAGACGGTCCACTTTGTCCCGACCAGGACCAGAGTAATCCTCCATGATTTTGCCGTCCCAATGCAAGATCAGAGGAACTGCTGGGGCGAAGCTTTCCTTCATCTCATGAGCAAACTTTTTCCGATGTTCCATTCGCTCCTTGTGGATAGTGCTTCGGCTGATCATCAGGTCTTCTACTTTGTGACCGAATTGGCTCGTAGACGCTAACGCTGAAAATATATGCGCTGCTTGCCGGTCAGTCACATTAGTCTGAGCTAGTGCAGCTGCCACTTCAGGTGTCACCACACTTACAGTTCCACGAAGTCATGCTCGTTTAGGAGCACGCGTTTCTGATGGTGCAAGCTCTTCTTCCACTTCTGACGAGTTGCTCGACGAAGCCAACTCAAGAACAGCGACGTCGGTTGCAGCAGCACTTGATGAAGTTGCTTTGCCAGCCCGCTTTGAAGCTTCCGCTCTCCTTCTTGCAACACGTTCTTCTTGCAAAGTGAGTTTTCTGTCGACTCCAGCCATCGTGCCCCTCTGTCCTCTCTCCCGTTGAGCTTCCAGGAATTGTCTGTCCTCCTCAATTTTCATCAGCTGCATGGCATCCTGGTATGCGATGTCGAAGAGGTTTTGTAACCCATCTTGAAATGTTGCCTGGTCGGCAAGGTTCGTGGCAGACTTTCGGTTGATATTCTTCTTGAGCACTTGCCACTCAGTATGAAGCTTCTTCATGTGTTCGACATGTTTAGCAGCTTTTGTAGGCACTCGAGCTTTCATCCAAATTGGAAGCAAGAGATCAGCTGTCTTGGACACGTTATCTTTAAGAGTCAATTTTTGTTGATTGTGGAAATGGAATAGAACATCCAATACTTGTCGGCGAGATGGGCGCTTCGATGATGTAAAGTTCGCCTGAGTAACACCAACTAACCAGATGGCACTGGCCGCACGTGTTGTCATCGACATCGTCGCTCCTAAGAAGTTGAAAGAAGCACAAATTTGTTAAATACCTGCATCGCTAATATTGTGTTGCAATTTTTTAACACTGCGAACGTGATTTTTTTGCTAATTTTTTTTTTTGTTTGATTTTTTTGTTTTATTTTTGTTTTTTTTTGGTAAACTTTTTTGTTTTTATTTTTATGTAAATATTTAATTTTTTGTTTTTTGCCTCAAGGACATAATAATGGGCTATTGTATCAAAATTATATATATAGTACGAATTGCATTGATTCCTATTTAATATCAATATATTTTATATTCGTAAAATTTCAAATGAGTTGAGCAAGTCCTAAATATCGTTTGATCATAAAAATATTCCTGCTCTACAGTTTCTACCCCAAGTGGCACTAGATGATGGGTTGACAAAGAAAAAAAATTGGAATAGAATTGCACCTCTATAAGATAAAACCACCCTAATATAGATAGATATATATATATATATATATATATATATATATATAACTGAATATTCCTGCTCTACAGTTTCTACCTCAAGTGGCACTAGATGATGGGGTTGGCAAAGAAAAAAATTGGAATAGAATTCCACCTCTATGAGATAAAACATCCTAAATATATATATATATATATATATATATATATATATATATATATATATATATATATATATATATATATGATGAATAAAACCACGAAGGAAAGGAAACAGAATGGTGCTCAAGCGCTTTCGTCTAATGACATCCTCACGATGTCATTAAACGAAAGCGCTTGAGCACCATTCTGTGTTTCCTTTCCTTCATCATATATTTTTCACGTGTTACTTTCGTGAAATAATTTTCATATATATATGTTAACCCCTCCGTCTATGGCCCTGGGGTGGTTCGGAGTCGACGGGGGTTCTGGTTAGGAGGCAGCAACGGATATTTCTTCTATAACATTCTAATTCTTTTCTCTCGCTATAGGGTCGACAGTTGTTAATTCTTCTCTTTCTATAATACTCTGATACTTTCTCTTGGTACTAAAATTATCGACTTTTCTTTTATAACTTATCGACTTTACTGACTAAGTTCCTGAAGAGAACAAGGCTCGAAGGAAAAGATTAAAAAAACTTCTTTTACTGTAGTTTACTTCTAAAAATGTACAGGTAGTGCTCTGAATTTACAAGGGTAGAGGTTCGACCTCTTTCGACCATGGCTCAGGCCGGAATCTAAAAAAATTAAGGAGGCAGGGGGCCTCTGCCCCCTCCTCGCAGCGAGGCTGCTAACAAGGGAGTCTCGTAGCAGTGACCAAAGAAGAGTCCCGTAATGAAGCGAAGTTCATTTTACAAATACATGTATAATATAAGCCTAAATGTTGGGGGAAGGCAGTTGAAGGTTAAGTTCCCCCCTTTTAAACACATGATCAGATGTTTGAAAAATTCCAAATAAAAATAAAAAAAATAAAAAACCTAATCGTATTTTTTTTGGCCGAGTCTTCATTTCTGAAGGCGATATCATTTCGTAATAGTACATAAGTACAATTTAAGTACACCACTGAGCACATTTTCGTTTTGGTCTATTACAATTATGATTGCGATTATGGATTACTTCACATTCGCTTATGATTGTCCATTACAGTTCTATTAAAGTACATTCTTACATTATATATTAAGTCATTACATTCAATTACAGTTTCATTGAAATACATTACAAGTTATTATTAATTACAGTTTCATTAAAGTAATTACGTTATATTAAATTAAAGTATTACAGTTATTACAATTAAACAGTTACTATAACTTTGTTTTGTTTTACAGTGTTTCATATTAATAGACAATTAGATGTTAGAAATATAATACAAAGTGCATGGGCACATACGGTATGGATTTATATACAACATAATATGTTATATATGTTAAATATGTTATAAATTTGAATCAGAGCGAGAGGAGATATTTATCTTTGAAGCGTTCGATTTTGCTGTGATTAGCGAATTCGATCACTTACCTAAGCATTTTCGAGTTCATTGCGGGAGGTGATAATAAAAAATAAAAAATAAAAAAATAATACGAGAACGTATTTGCGCGTTTTCGAACGAATGCGTAAAGTTTTGCGTTTCACGAGCAAAATGAATATTTAATAAAATTGACATAGGATAATGGTCAAGATAAGATATGGACGTATGAGGGGGGGGGGGATATGGTCGAATAATAGTTATATTTATACTACATAACATATAAATAATGACTTATATAGAGTGTACAGTTTTTATTATGATGTTAAAGAATTTTCATACATTGAATACTGGAGATATGATGAAGGGAAATTAATGACGGGAAAATGTGACGTCATAGTTATTGAATTTGTACGTATAGGACAAATCATTATTAGGAAGATTTACAAGAACGAATTAGAGATAAAGAGTGGGTATTAATGACTAAGAAGTACAACTACGGGTTCCAATCCTGATATATGCAATGTGTATGCATAATCTAGGGTCGAGGGTGAGATGCAAGACAACCATAATTAATTATAATAAATTCTATAACAAATGAAAAATGAAAAATGAATACGACTAAACCATAGAAATGGTAGATCGTCGGGTTACAGTATGACACAAACAAAAGTAGAAAGCTACAAATAAATTTTTTATCCAAACTCGCGTTAAGCGATTTTGGTTCTTATGTAAAAATGAATATTGATTATTCATTGTTCATTTTTACATATATACATATATATATAACTGAATACATGTGTGTGTGTGTATTCAAGGCACTTCACGTTTATTACTTACAAAATATCTCCTGATTCGAACACATCTGGTGAAGAATAGAGTTCTATTTCACTTTGGGTCATTTCCGACGTGTTAGAGCTCATCTTTGTGGCTAACCGTGCAAGAATGTTCACTGGAAAATTAATAACGAGTTCGCTCAAGGTGTGAAGATGTTACTTTTATATGGTGGGGAAGGACAACGTTCCATTTCAAACGATATGCGCGTAAGCTGTAAAGGCGAATCAACAGATCGTAGGTTTCCTGATTGGTTGGAATGTCTCTGTGGGCGTGGTTTTGTCAAAATTGGATTATGATTCCCTTAGATTTAAAAAAAAATTTAATAAGTGGTCGTTCTACATAATCATATACATAATTATTTTTGTTTTATTTTCTCGCTATTAATGTTTGGTATTATTGTTATTATTATTATTTTAATTATATATATATATATATATACACAGTATATACTGTATATATAATTAAAATAATAATAATAATAATTAATAATAATAACAAACCGGATCTGATACGAATAGATGAGAGAGAGAGAGAAAATATAATTCGGAACAATAATAATAATAATAATAATAACAATAATGAACTATTCGGGATTTTTTATATATCCAGATTTGCTCCGAATAAAGGCGAGAGAGAGAGAGAGAGAGAGAGAGAGAGAGAGAGAGAGAGAGAGAGAGAGAGAGAGAGAGAGCTAATAAATAATAATAATAATAATAATAAATAACAACGCTAATAGCTATATATATATATACACACCTTTCAACCTTTCAAATGTTGCGTGCGATGATTCCTCATTTCATGAAGGTCAAACAAGTTTGTCGTCCCTCCTCTCGAGTTGGCCTGTTCAAATAGTGAGTTGGTTTCTTGTACTCTCCACCTCACATAGCCAGGCACGCACTCCTCATCGGAGATTGTTCTGAGCCAGGCGTCTAATCTTCTTTTGAAGATGTCCATTGCAACACCATTCGTGTCCTTAGATCTTTGGGCACCTGATTAAATAGTTTTGGTCCTCTCACAACAAAACTATTTTATTTCAGGGTTAAGGATGTTCCTTGTCTAGCCTTTAATTTGGGAACACGACACAGTCGTCCTTTTCTACTTTCCACTGTTGTTTGGGGAGTTATAGGGTTCAGAGTAAGATTAGGAACTTGTTTCTCCATTATCTTCCAAGTGTAAATAATGCTGTGTCTCTCCCTTCTCCATTCCAGTGAATATTGGTTTAATTCGCGTAAGCTTTCCCAGTAGTTTAGTGCTTTGCACCCATTGATCTTGGCTATGAAGCTTCTCTGAATCCCTTCTGGTTGTCTAATGTCTTCTTTTTTATATGGGCATGTTAGGACCGAGCATTATTCCAATTTGGGTTGATCAGTGTTTTCAGTAGAGGAATCATCATATTCCTACCCCTTCGTTTAAAGGTTCTCAGTATCTGCCCAGTTACTCTCTTTGCTCTGTTCACTGCTAACTTATTTTGTGTTTCAAATTTTGCATCATCAGTCATTGCAACCCCTAAATCTTTTGCTTTAGAATTTCTCTGAATTTCCTTTCTATTTGGGGTATTATATTCCATGGATTTTAGGTCCTTTCTTTTTTCCGTACCGTAACAGCTGAAATTTCTCGGTGTTAAACTTCATATTGTTGTCTTCCGTCCACTTGTAGATTCTGTTCATGTCTGTTTGTAGAGATCCTATATCTTCTGGGTAAATGATACATTCAACTATATATATGCGAGCATTCATTATCCCTGTCTATTTGCACCAACAAAAGGCTGAACCCTATTCAAAAGATCTCTTGAAGGATCGGGCGTTCGCTTGGTATCTTTGTCGAGTTTTTATTTATTGTTTTATATATATATTAGGGTGGTCCACAGAAATGGGGTGAAATTTTTGTCTCCGAAATTTTTGTGTGCTCATGCCCAAACGTACCCACTAGATGAGAAACTAGCGCACCTGAATTTTTTTAAATTAATGAATATTTAGGGTATGTACACGGCTGCCATTTTTAATGCCCTGTAATGCTGGGCTCTGACGTGGCCTATATAGGAGACATAACTCGGAACGTAAAAAAAAAATGCGCAATTCGCCCAGTTTCTAATCCCAAATTACGTTCCTAATTAACTAATTAATTAAGTTTACAGTTGGCAACCCTTATTTTTGAACATACTACGATTTCGCATCGTATTTCAAATACTAACTGTTTTCCTCAGTTACCCTCCGGGCAAGAATCGGATAGGATGTATTAAATGTTCATGCATCACTGGGAATCATTTATCTTAGTTTGCTTTTTAATGACTCGGGTGAATATTTAATTAATTAACATTTAATTAATACTTAATTAATACTTAATTAATAATTAATTAATATTAATATTTAATTAAGGTGAATATATATTCTATAGCGTTATAAATTGCTATGACGCTTACAGTTGCTATATTACTATTGCGTTATCATTTTTCGTTTATGTTGAATAATAATTTTTTCTAGAAAGAGATGTACACTAGTGCAAGTTTAGTCCTAAAGAGTAACGTTAAAACTGTGTATGCTTAAAATTGTTATATTTTCTATTGCGTTATAAATTGCTATGACGCTTAAAGTTGCTATATTACTGTTGCGTTATTGTTTTTGGTTTATGTTGAATAATAATTTTTGCCGAAAATTCATGTACATTAGTGCTTGTTTAACGTTAAAGTGTGACTTTAAAAGTCTACATGTTTGAAGTTGCTGTATTTCTACATTATTTCCATAGTAATAAAAAATGTCAATTTTTGGTTTCTCTTTCTAGGTTGTGATGATGGCAATGCATTGCGTAATAAAACAACTATCTACTTGGTTGACGGCACCATCGAAGCGATTCCTAAGTCCCGTCTGCCTACTCTTAGGCGAGTTCTCCAATGTTATTTTCATCTCCTGAAAATGAGTGAGCCAACGCTAAGAAAAACGAGTGGATCAATATAGTGGTGAAGGAAACCATGGATATCTGGGAAATGGCCCGCATCCCTACTCAAGAGGAGCGGAATATCAAACGAACCCTGAATGGAATCCTGTCCAGTTGGGAGAAGTTGAAAAAGGGTTCCAACAGGAGAAATAAGCCACAAATACAGAAGAAACAAGAGTTTTCATACAATCTTGAAAAGCTCTTCAATATTAAGCATCATGATGTGGAAAGACTGATCCGGATAGAGGAAGACCGAGTCTTCTTGAAAGACCAAGAGAGAGAACACAAGTTTCACATGGGACGAGTCGACGAAGCCGTGGCTAAGAAAGAAATGAAACAGAAGTATCTAAAGAAAAAGGCCAGAGAGCAAACGGAAGTAGCAGAGAAGCAGATGCGTGAAGAGCAAGAGACCGTTCAGCTGGAGTCACCCAGCACCTCTTCTGATGATGAAGGCCCTCGTTCATTTCTGAAGATGCCATGGGTTGGAATGGATCCGGATTTTCAGGTCCCTGGCCCGTCAAATGCAGCTCCTCGTCGTGCACCTCAAACGAGGCCTAAGAACTTCATGTCTCCTGGTCTCGCTGCCGCCCTGGATAGAACCAACACGAGCAATCGTGAGGCAGTTCATGTCGCGGCAGCTACTGTGAAAAGCCTTGAAGGGAACATTGATGAACTGGCCATCAGTCGCTCCACATTCAGGAGAACCCGTATGCGACATCGCAGTGACCACATCACTTCTCTGAAACAAGCTGTCTCATGCTGGAATTGTTGTTCATTGGGACGGGAAACTCCTTCCATTCCTCTCAGAAAATGACTACGTCGATCGTCTCCCAGTACTGATCTCTGGGAAGGATGTTTCGTCATCGTCAGAGGAGAACATCCAACTCCTGGGTGTTCCGAAGCTCGCATGTGGAACAGGAATGGCGCAAGCAGACGTCGTGGTTGAGGCCTTGAAGGATTGGAAGGTCGAAGAGCTTTGATACGACTCCAAGCAGTACGGATCATATTGGTGGAGCTTGCACTCTGATTGAACAGCGACTGGGAAGAAATTTACTCCACCTTGCTTGCAGACACCATATCTTGGAGGTCGTTCTCAGAGACGTCTTCAAGACAGTTCATGGATCGTCCAGCGGTCCGGAGGTTCTCCTATTTCAACGGTTCCAAAAGAATTGGCAGCGGGTCAATGAAGCAAACTTCAAGACTGGACTACTAAATAAAAGCTCTTGAGTGTACGCAACCCCGCGACGACTACCGCCGACTCCTGGAGCTCAGCGTTGTCTTCCTAGGTGGGACACCTCCCCCGAAGGATTCGATTTGGACAGCCTGGCCCCATACACCATGCTCGCTGGATGTCAAAGGCAATATACTGTCTCCAAATATTCATGTTTCAACCTCAGTTTAAGGTGTCCCCCAAAGAAGAGAAGTCCATTTCAACCATGGCCCTCTTTGTTGCTCTTGTCTACGGACCAGCATGGTTCAAGGCTCCCATAATCTTTAAAGTCCAGAGCAACGATATCTCCTTCCTTTAGAAAATTCAAGAATACAGGAATAAAGCGGATGGAGCAGTTGGAGCTGCAGCTACAAAGGCATTCCTACGACATCTGAGGTGTTTGAGCGAGGAATTGGTAGCTCTGGTTCTATTCAGTGACGCAGTTTCCAATATGGAGAAGAGAGGAATCCTGGAGTCGATGAGGGTAAGGGAAGGAGAGAAAGATCCACCGAAGAGAATTAAAGTGCCTGAAGAGGAGGACATTCCGTCACTGACGCTGAAGAAGCTGGCATCCAAGAATACCAACCGCTTCTTCCAGACCACGCTACTAGGCTCCTGTTTCATCTCTAAAGATCCATCCCAATGGAAGGATGATCCGAAGTTCCTCCAGGCCAAGGAAGTCCTCCAAGATATGCTTGTAGTGAATGATGTGGCTGAAAGAGGGGTGAAACTGATTCAGGATTATATCTCTTCCATTATATCTCTTCCATTATATCTCTTCATATACATATATGCATCAACATATATATGTTACAAAAACCTGTTTCGGGTTTCAAGAACATTTTTGTGGGTTTTCGCAGGTGATGGCACAATAAGCACGCGGTAGACCTACGTTGTAATTTATTAATTTCCAAACGCTCGTTTTTTGTTTTTTTTTGTTTTTTAACTCATTAAAAGCATGGCACCCCTGTCAAGTCCTTGCAGTCGCTGTGAAGGGAAATTGGCCGCTTACGCGTTTACAAGGGCAAATAATAATGAACAGTTAGTTTGCAGGTGGTGCTCAATAGGGTGGAGCGAAAAATACTTTTTTTCTAGTATGAAGTTCTAATAGTGATTAGAAGTTGCATTTAGTTGACGAAATATGCCTGCCAAAATATGAGTTCATTTGTTTAAAATTTTCAGCTGCCACCAGGGGGCTAAAGTTAACACAATTTTGTGTAAAAAGGAAAAAAATGCTTCTATTTTAGGTTTGTCAAACTATTATAAAATTTTATCTTAGAATCATCTAATAGTTTGATTACGATTCTTACATGATAGGAATTCGTTTTGTAAAAATGCTTTTTCATATGCTTAATATCTTCAGCTGCCACAAGAGAGCTGAAGTTAACACAATTTAGAGTAACTGAGTCATGTTGAGACTACACTGAATGTTGTGGGTGATGGTTTGGGGATGGTTGTGGGGGAGGGTTTTGGTGTGAAGGAATTTCTTTCTGTGAGTCATTAGAACAGTGTGTTAACACTTGTCTTCTTAGGTAGTAGGCCTAGTCGCTCAGTTGATCGGAGAGTTTTTTAATATGATCGGAATATTATAAAACTTTATTTTAAAGTGATTTATATAGAGATAATATTGATTTTATTATAAAATGCTTGTTATAATGTATTATATAATTTTAGTTTATTTATATAATATATTATATTTATATAATATATTATATATACTTATAAAATATATATATATATTAATTATATAATGTTTTGATGTTACAGGATATTTTGTGATTGTGAATTTTTCTTAAAAATATTATGGCATCAAATACTAAATATAAACATTTCACTAGAGAACATATGAAGTGTGCCATATTTGAAGTACCTTGTGAGATGAGTGATATGCAACTACCAACTTATAACTGCATTATGAAAGATTACCTGTTCACAAAACATTTAGTGAAGGAGCAGATGAATAACAAGGAGCCTTCATTTTCTGAAATAGCAGAGGCAGTTTCCAAAAAGGTAGAAAATATTTGGAAGAAGGCCTCTTTGCCAATAGTTTCACATACACGCGTTTTACAGATGATGCGAGTGTGCCATGATAAATACAGGTCCTTATTAAAGCCATACAAGTCACGCAAGGATCAGCCTAAGTACAAAAATCAGCTTGAAGAATTTGAAAACTCTTCAAAATGCACTTTGTTTGACATCTGCACCTGCAAATGTAAGGAGTTTAGGAGATGCTCATGTGAAAAGAGTAAGAAAGTCCCTCCAAAAGAGCAGGGTTTTTTAAATGACCAACGAACACGCAAAATTGGTGATAGGAAGCATTGACATAGCACACACAAGACGATTACAAGCAAGAGAACATCGAAAGGAAATGGAAAAAGCACGTCTGGAATCCTCACAAACAACTAGTGCTGCTATAACCAATACGTCCAACTTACAAATCGAAACAGAGACAAGTGAACTTCAACAACTAGAAGAGATATCTGAATAATAGAGGAAGATACAACCTCGACTCAATATGTAATATCAGAACAACAGATGCGTGAGCCACTGCCTTCATTAGCAATTACTTGTGATAGATTTAAAATGTCGGACAGAGTTGGGGCTGCTATTGCTTCTGCAGTATTGGCAGATCTTAAAATTGTTACTCCCGAAGACAAAGGGAATATTATAGAGAGAAGTAAGCTAAGACGTGAAAGACAAAAACAGAGAAAGGAACTACAACAGATAGGAGAGCCAAAAACCATGCGGGGATTATACTTTGATGGCAGAAAGGATAAAACAATGATTCAAGTCCAGGAGAGTGATGGCTCTAACCACCAAAGAACCAAACGCGAAGAGCATATCAGCATAATATCTGAACCACACTCTCTGTACTTTGCACATGTGACACCTTCCAGTGGCAAAGCTAAATACATTTGCACAGCGCTAGTGAATTGCTTGAAAGAAAGGAATGTTGATATCGGGAACATCGTTGCAGTTGGCTGTGATTCGACAGTGGTTAACACTGGTAGTATTGGAGGCACAATAAGATTACTGGAAGAAGCCTTTAATAAGCCATGCAGTGGCTGATATGCCTTTTACACCTTAATGAACTTCCATTGCGCCATCTGTTTCATCACTTGGATGGTACCACTACTGGACCAAGAGCATTTTCAGGAGAAATTGGCCGAGCACTTTCAGACTGTGAAAAGCTTCCCATAGTTAACTTCAAACCCATTGAAATTCAAGAGGACATGTGTGAAGTTGATGTAGATGACATAAGTACTGACCAGAAATACCTTCTTGAAATTCACAAGGCTATATCAAGTGGAACATTCTCAAAGAGTCTTAGTCATAAGAGTCCAGGCAATATATCACATTCAAGGTGGCTCACCACAGCAAACAGATCTGCGGTTATATGCAAACACAGAGAATCCTTCAGGCAATTTACAAGAATTAGCTACTTTCATTGTTAGGGTATACGCACCAATGTGGTTTCAGATAAAGCGTAAACCATTATGCCAATATGGTGCTAAACATATGTGGCATATGATTGCAAGAAGCCGGTATCTCCGTGAAGAGCTTAGGAGAGTACATGACTCAGTCATTCAGCGAAATGCATATTACGCAAATCAAGAAAACATTCTCATTGCAATGATAGCTGATGAAAGGGAGCATGTGCGTCAGTTGGGATTTAGGCGTATCATAAAAGCAAGGGCATGCATTCAAGAAACAGATGTTATCAGGTATTTTAAGGTGCCAGAAATAAATTTTTATGCCAAAGACTATACAGATCTCATTATGTGGCAAGATTTTCAGATAGCAGAACCACCGATAACCAAAGGAGTTTCTCTTGATGATATTGAATCATGCATCAAACATGGTACTACTCTTCATTCAGAATTATTTCAGTTTCCATGTCATACACAAGCCGTAGAGAGATGCGTCAAGCTCGTTACAGACGCTGCTGGATCAGTCTGCGGACCTACAAACAGAGACGGTTGGATTCGTGCTACATTAGAATCAAGGAAAAAACAGCCAAAATTTGACACAAAAGCAAATTACTAAATAGTCTTCAGCAAGAACCCTTTCTAGAGGGAGGTTGGTTGGGGAAAGGGTGGTAACTCCGCTAAGGCACGAAATAACGTTTCTTAACTGTCTCAAGCCAGTATAAAGGAGGAGAGACATCCTAATTTATTACTGTTCCCTTTTTCAAGTAAATACAGAATCATACTTAATTGTCATTTTTAAGTTAACTTCAGCCCTCTTGTGGCAGCTGAAGATATTAAGCATATGAAAAGGCATTTTTACAAAACGAATTCTTATCATTTAAGAATCTTAATCAAACTATTAGATAATTCTAAGATAAACTTTTATAATAGTTTGATAAACCTAAAATAGAAGCATTTTTTTCCTTTTTACCCAAAATTGTGTTAACTTTAGCCCCCTGGTGGCAGCTGAAAATATTAAACAAATGAACCCATATTTTGGCAGGTATATATCGTCCACTAAATGCAACTTTTAATCACTATTAGAACTTCATACTAGAAAAAAGGTATTTTTCGCTCCACCCTAGTGCTCAAGCATGGAAGTCCTGAGGAACGAGTTAGAACGTGAGAGGGAGGCCAGAGTGATGCTTAAAGAAAGCGTGATGCTCCTGACGGCAAAAGTAGAATCCCTTGAGACTCCAGTTACGACCGCTCCTGCCTCAGTTTCTACTAATAATATAAATAGTATTAATAGCCCTCTCTCTTCCCCTACTTCCCAACCCTTCGTTCGAGTGCGTAATGGAGCCCCATTGAGAAAACCTAAGACTTGTCTACCAGTAATAACAAGCAATAAGTTTTCTGTTTTAGGTTTCGAAGATGCTGATGAACCGGAAATACGACTTGTTGGCGATTCCATCGTTCGAGGGCAGCTCGAGGAATTCTGGGGGAGAAACCCTCGTCGTCGGTGCCGTTACTGCTACCCTGTGCAAGGGTGGAGGATATAACTAATAGTATTGACCATTTTACAGACGGTACCGCCGAGGACACAACGTATGTTATTCATGTCGGTACTAATAACGTTTTAAATTCTCGATCGGAAGAACTGCTGGCTAGGTACAGGGACTTAGTAGAGCGACTAAAGGTGAAAACTAATAAGATTGTCTTAACAGGTATACTTCTTCGAATTATCCAACGAAACGATTTTTACAGCAAAGCGACCTATATTAACAATAACCAAAAGTCTCTTTGCCAGCAGGAAGGAGTGCATTTTGCGAATTTTTGGAACAGTTTCTACGGCAGGAGGGACTTGTTCCTCGAAGATGAACTTCATCTTAATGACGTTGGAGCTGCGCGTTTAGGAAGACTGTTTCATAATACTGTCTCTTCTTTTCAGGCTGCCGTAACTCGAACGGTCCCAGCGTAAATTCCACAAATTTCCCCTGCGCTCGCGGTGTCGCAGTTACAAACAATTTGAAGGTTCTATCCTTAAATGCTCGTAGCTTACGAAATAAAATAAACGAATTTTTTTCTGTAATTGCTTTTAAAGACTATGATGCAATTGCGATAAGTGAATCGTGGCTTAGCACTGAAACACGTGACTTTGTAGGGGAGTATCAAATTAAAGGTTATAGACTTTTTGTTAAAAACAGAATAGGTAGGCGAGGAGGCGGAATTATGTTGTATATCAAAGATAATATCGCGAACGTTATAGAAGTAAAGCACACAATTCCAGAACCGATAGATTCGACTCGAGCAAACCTTAAATTGAACGATTTCAAACTTGTTGTTGCGGTTATATATAGGCCCTCCTAATCAAACAGCTGATACAGACGAAGCGTTATATCGTGAACTAAAGAGAATAATAGGTAGTGAGCAGGCTTTAGTTATGGGTGACTTTAATTGCGCCAACGTGAATTACGATACAATGCAGGGAGACGCGGAAGGTAATCGTTTAGTTAATTTTCTCGAGGATAGCTTTCTTATTCAAAAGGTTGGGGAAACTACGAGGTTGGACAGTATTTTAGATTTAGTAATAACTACGGATGATAGGATAATTACTGATCTTCAAGTAATAGAACCGTTAAGCAATAGCAATCACAATATGGTAGAGTTTGTCCTCTCAGTAAGTCACTCGAAACCAAATAACTCGACTAAAATTCTTAACTTCCAGCACGCAGACTTTTGTAAATTTCGAAATAAATTGTCACACGTCAATTGGGAAAACGTAATGGGGAACTCCAACGCAAAACTAATGTGGGAATCGTTCGAAACAGTATTTTGGACTAAAAATGAGGAATGTGTACCGTACAAAATTAAGCGTGCGAAAGTAAACAACAAGCCTTGTGGTTTACTTCTAGAGTAGGAGACATTATAAAGAGTAGAGATAGGGCTTATCTACATAAGTGCGATAAAGACAATTTGTGGTTACGAAACAACTACATATCTCTAAGGCGTGAAGCGAAAAGTGTAATAAAAAATCCATGCGCGAATTTGAAATCTCCATAGCTCGTGACGGTAAAGAAAACCCCAAGCGATTCTTTCAATACGTCAATAATAGAAATCCAGTAAAATGTGTCTTGGGGCCTTTGAAAAATGTAAACGGAGATCTAGTTCTGAAAACAAGGAAGTGGCTCCCTTGCTAAACGAATTTTTGACGTCAGTTTTTACTATAGAAGATGTAACGAATATCCCTACGGTCATAGACATAATACCTTTTGATAATGGTAATATTTTGGATAATAGCGTGGTTAGTGAAAGGAGGTAATGCGCTATATTGATAAAATGAAAACGCGTAAATCACGGGGGCCGGATTCCATATATCCCACACAACTAAAAGAATTAAAAGATAGCATTGTTGTGCCGCTAACAAAGATTTTTAATGCGTCTATTTCTGAGGGGTGCGTACCAGATAATTTCAAGTTAGCAAACGTAACACCTCTCCTTAAGAAAGGCGATAAAGGTGCGGCGGGAAATTATAGGCCAATCAGTTTAACGTCTGTTGTAGGTAAGCTACTGGAATCAATAATTAGGGATCGTATAGTCGAACACTTAGAATTGCATAAACTAGTTAGAAATACGCAGCACGGTTTTAGGCGAAACAAATCTTGCTTAACTAATCTTTTAGAATTTTTCCTAAGCGTGGTGGATGTTTACAATAGAAATCGGGCGGTTAATGTAGTGTATTTAGATTTTCAAAAAGCGTTTGACACCGTACCGCACAAAAGACTCATTGAAAAAAACTAAGGCCCATGGAATCATAGGTGTAGTAATAAATTGGCTAGAAGAGTGGTTACGAGGTAGGAAACAGAGGGTGGTCGTTGATGGAGCGGAGTCGTGTTGGGCTAATGTAGCGAGTGGCGTTCCTCAGGGTTCTGTATTGGGCCCCTTGCTTTTTCTTATATATATTAACGATTTAGATGTCGGCCTAGTCAGCACAGTTTCAAAGTTTGCGGATGACACGAAGCTGGGTGGTAGGGCGATTAATGACGAAGATAGAGGTAAAATCCAGGAAGATCTGAATAAAATCGTTGATTGGTCAGTCACATGGCAAATGAGGTTTAACGTTGATAAGTGCAAAATTTTTCATATAGGTTCGCGTAACAATAATTTTGCGTATAGTATGTCAGGGAAAGATTTAACAAGCGTAGAGCAGGAAAAAGATTTAGGAGTTATAGTCACTGGTGATTTAAAAGTAGCGAAACAAAGTACAGCAGCGGTCAATAAGGCGAACAAAGTGTTAGGTTTTATAGCTCGAAATTTTGAGTACAAATCGCGCGATATTATAGTTCCTCTTTATAAATCATTAGTTAGACCCCATTTGGAGTACGCGGTCCAATTTTGGAATCCGCATATGCGCAAAGATATAGACAAAATCGAAAGAGTTCAAAGACGAGCAACTAAGATGATTCCGTCGCTTAGGTCAAAGTCGTACGAGGATAGGCTTAAGGAGTTAAAATTGACTACACTCGAGACTAGGAGGCTAAGGGGTGATCTAATCCAGGTTTTCAAAATTATGAATGGGTTCGATAACGTAGATAGAGATAGCTTTTTCGAAATATCTCAATATAATAGGACTAGAAATAACGGGTGTAAGTTGACAAGTAGAAGGTTCGAGACAGCAGTTCAAAAACTTTTTTACGCATAGAATAGTAAATAGCTGGAATAGTTTGCCGGTAGAAGTAATTAGTAGCACGTCTATAAACATGTTTAAAAATCGATTAGACGCATATGTTGATAGATTGGGTATAGTTTAAGGTAGTAAAATTAAGGCTTTGTGGTGATAGATCCCACAGCTCAACACAAGTGTTGTGGGATATAGGGAGGCAGCATCTTGGGTTAGGGGATACTCTCTGTCCTTACACACCCCATTTAAAGAGATTCCTCTGCCGAGCGGTGCCCCCCATAGTACTGTGAGGTATTGAAAAACTCATGATCTTCACTTGCCCCACAAACACCTTGAAATGGGAGACCCAAAATGGGTGCACACACATTTCTACATTACTGTACAGTCTTTACAGCCACACCTACACTTTTCCTCCTAAGTATATATTGTAATGTATATGGTTGTAAATTTTGACTTGGTCCGCAATCGATATGGACCGTGACTTATTTTTCGTTGCAAGGTACTAGTATTGATGGATACCGTAATGAAATTGACTGGATTCTTTGGATCTGATATATTTGCATGTCGGTTATAAATAGATATAGAGTGTAACATATTTGTGGATAGTAGTCTATTATGACTTGATCCTCTGGATCCAGAGATTCTATCTTTAGTTTTAAATCGATAATTAATTAGTTTTATAATTGATAGTTTTAATTGATAATTTAGTTTTAAAAATTGGTCGTTGCCAATGTACAGGCAGTTTACATAAATTTCTTATGTTCTTGTGGTTCGGAACCCACGTAAAATTGTAGGTCCCCTCCGCCATCACGGAGGACATACACAATAGACAATTACGAACACAGTTAGGTAGACCAGCCATGAATGGATCCTAGGGTCTTTGTTGATCTGAAACATTATAACATTATAACATTACATTATTATTTCATTATAACATTACATTATTATATCATTATAACATTATAACATTACGAAGAACGAAGAACAGAAACAGTATTTGCTGAAGGTGGTCGCTACACATCGACGCCAGTTTCCTAGTGCAAGTAAGGCTAACTTGTAATCGTGAGGACGGGAGAGTTGTTTTCCTGTTTCAATCAACAGCGTTTGTGTTTGGTTTGCCTCTAATTAATAAATTAATCACTTAAATAATAATTCACCTATAAATATGTAATACTTCAGTATCATTTTCCTAATACAAGAGTCATTCTATAGGGAAAGAAATCAAACAAATGTGAGCTTTTCTTAGTCAGCTTGTGCATACCCTGATAGGGTGTGTCAATTTTGGGGGTGAAACGACTAAATTGAAAATCATGTGATTTGGTAGCAATTTAATGTAATCATTTGGCATACAAAATAATATCCTTGCTTCAAAAACAATAAAAAATAACTCCTACCTACATCAATTTTAATTCAAAAATTCCATTTTTCCGTAAATTCGTAACAAAATAACAAATGTGCGCAAACATCCTATCAACATTTAAAGTGGCAATAAGATATCATTCAGAGTTTTCATTTGAAAGTAACCAATGCAGTCATGTCCTTTTTGCTGCGGTTCCTTGATATCAGCATTCGGCTTGCTACTTGCGCTTTGATGTAGCCTTCTCGACTCTCGTGACTGTAAACTTGACTAGCTGCTTCTGTGACCATTTTCACACATCTCTCCACACTCTGAGTGTGAGAAGGCCACTTTGGCACTTGCATTGGGGCCTCTTTGAGTTGTGTTAAATCTTTGTTTGTTATACATGTTGTCAGTGGTGGCTCCAAAACTTCAGAACTCAAGTTAACTAATTCTGACAATTTCGTGGCATTGACGTTTATCGGAGGTACCTTCCTTGTCTGAACAGAGCAGTCTCCCAGCTGGTCATCATCTAGTGATGTTCCTCTAAGCTTTAGAATGATTTCCACAGCCTCAGTTTGCTCTTTGGTACATTGGCTGCAGAGTATTGCTTGCAAAACTGCCTCTGGCCTAGCATACCAAGCGGACCTTTTCACCACAGGTAACACGATGTCCACCACTACTTTCCTTTGGGTTCTCAGTAGCTGTAATTGAAACAAGTTGTGGTTGGGCCCCTCCATCCACATTGGATTAAGTTTTACATTGAACCAGTGAGGAAGATAAAACCCAATAATAAATTCAACAATCAACATCAAATTCTGTAGCATTTTGCCCTTCAGTGCATGTTTGGAAACCCAAATCCTGCAGAAACGAATCGCTGTAGTTAACCAACGACGGTGACTTACGGGTCCAATCTCCAAGAGAGCCAGATTTTGAGGCAACTCTCCTGATGTGATTGCTTGAACAATACGATAAGCGTAAGATTGATCCGTGCTGAGGTCTTTGATAACTTCTTCAGAAAACACTGGAAGGGGAGGGCCTACTTCGACCTTTGGAAATTTTGTATTTATTTCTAATTCCATTGCTTCATCTAGCATGTTGCCAAGGGGGCCTGACCACTTGTTGTTGCTCTTTGTAGGACCATCAAGTTCCTGGATGAGACGACGAAGAGGTAGTTCCCCTGTGTGCAAATCACATACAATCCAAACAAGCCTTCTTCCAAGTTTTTTCTCTAAATGCGTCATAACACCGCCCTGCCATCCAGTGTTCACCGCAGTTGAGTCTCCACCAACGGCCTGCAGTGAACTGTCAAGTCTTCTTTCTTGAAGCCAACATATTATTTGATCAGCAATTGCCTCTGCATGTTTCTTGCCTTCTACTTCTGCTTCAGGAACAAAGTGAAACAAATAGCGGCCACAAGTTTCGGAACACACAGAGTAGCGTTCTTCTTTGATGAGACCGGGAAACTTTCTGTCCATTCCCTCTACCTCTAGGAGAACTTTTGTGTCATCTCTTCTTCCATCAAACAAAAGGCAAGAGAGACCTTCCTCCTTCAAATCTTTTTCATGCTGATCAGATATTTCCTTCATTATTTTTTCTTGTGCTCTTCTTATCTTATTATGATCTATCACGAAGGATATATCCTCTCGGCTGATGAGGCCTGCATCTATCCAAGCGGCAGTGGCAATCTCTGCAGTCTCTCGTAGCCCCGTATGGTGGCGAATACTGGCAAGGGCAATGTTTGAGATGTCTTTAGTGTTGTATTTCATTCTCTTCGGCGAAGGTTCAGATGGCATTTTCGAGCTATCATCTGATGTTGCTTCTTTCTGTTCATCTGAAGAGCTTTCAAAGAAGTGAGAAACCTCTTGATAGAGCTCTTCATCTCTTTGGGTGGCTTCTTCACTCTTCTTTTTCTTCCTTTCTTCCCTCTCTCGGATTTTCTTTTTTCTTAGCAATAACAATCTGTTTTTTGGTTTCTGAATAATCTGCCGAACCAATCTGCATACTTCCTTGGCCTCCTGCCTTTGTTCTCTGCGCCTTTATGAAAGCCAGCTCCAAAACAGGGATCTTCTTCTCACGAGGAAAGCGACAATCAATGTGAGGGTGAGGTTCTCTTCTGCATGAGGGAGAACATTTGGCTTCAGAACACAACTCTATGGGACACTGGCAGTTAAAAATGTCAAGAAGAGTATCAAGTGTGTGCAGAAATTTATTTTTCTTTGCTAGTTTTCCTTTACCAAGTGATGTCTCAACTGCTTTGTGCCACAGCTTTAATTTTAGCTCAATAGTTCTATACTGATTGAGTACAGGTGGTTTGAATAACACATTAGCTTTTCTCCACTGATGCAGAAGAGGGGGAATCATGTCCCTTATGAGCTCTTTCTCTGTGTAGTTCCTTCTATCCTTTGTATTTTGTTCACGAAGGAGTAACCCTAGTCTCAGCATGTCTCGCACTGTTGGTAGTTCTGATACGGGAAGCTCCTTGCCTGTACCGACTAACAGGCTCAAGTGGCATGACGACTGACCTCTTGTCTTCAATTTTGGCATCTTAGGAATATCTGAAAAGAAAGAAAAACATTTAAGTATTTTATATCAATTACGATGTTTCAAAGTTTAGTCATTCGATGTTCTAAAATTCAATAAAAAAATATTTCATGGGATTACAACATAATTAGACAGAAGAATATGATAATAATATATAATTGTAATAATCAATAATCCATATTTACAGTTAAACTGTAGTATTCGTCTAGTAGAATAACTATGAAGTAGGTACAAGAGCAATAACAGCAAACCACCGTCTATGACATCTAAGAGGCAACTGAGGACTGAGAGTGAGGGACATTTCTATTCATGTTGTGACTTGTACATTGTACAACAACTATATGACCTTGAAAACACTCCATATGCGATCAGTGCGATAATTCTGTGACAGATGAATAGTTAATCAATTTATGTCCTATTATTTAGTAAAAGAGTCAATTTCTGAAACTTTAAGGTAAAATTGATGTAGGTAAGGGTTATTTTATTTCATTTTGGTTGGCCAATTTCAAGTTCTGACATGAAAAGACACTATATTTTCACTACCAAAATTGATTTGAAAAAAGTTGACAAAATTGACACACCCTAATACCCTAAGCAAAGTCATAATGACCTAAGACTTGGTATGCACTATTTTCTTGGGGAAAGGAACCATATAAACACTGAGCACAAAAAATAAACAACTTCGATTTTGTGGACCACCCTAACACTAGTGAATCCGCAAGAAACATTCAAAGAGTTTATGGAAATGATGTTGTGAGGGAATGGATGTGTAGTAGGGCGGAGCGTTTTTACACTTTTTTCGATTTTCGTTTTGTAATAGCGCGGAAAAGAGGCTCTTCCACGTCAAAAGTGAGTGTGTAAAATCTCAGAGATCTGCAATATCTTCTGCCTCCGCACGCGCGTTGAAAATCCAAAAAATGCGGCAAAATACGCTTTTTTTCAATATTTTCTTATAGTTTTAATTTTCATCCTACCTTCTTGTAATAGCGAGTAAAAGCATTCTAAAGGTTTATTTTAGACTAGTTTTAAATATTTTTGTCCTGCGATAATATCTTCTACCACCGCAAACGTTCCAAAATACGGAAAGAAAATCCGCATAAATCACGTATTTTGCATATTCAGTCTATACGCTAATAAATTCATTTTGTACGTCATGTAGTACTCCCACATCGTTCTAGAAGCTTCCCCACAGCCTGGTATGGTGTGTTGCTCGCCATTGCCATATACGGCAATGAGTCAGTGAGTGATGACTGATGAGTCATGACTCACAACACTCTACCAGGCCTTCTTGCTTTCACTTCCCGCAGTGTTGTGCTAGCTACGTTTCGGGTAAGATGTGGATTGTGTTGCTCTTGCTGTTAATACATCTTTGCAACACGACAACACACATATGTGGACATATACTGCATATTTTAGTGCAATAATACGTTGGTGTAATATACAAAACTTCTGCAGAATGCAAGAATATTTTACGTTTTAGGAGTAATTTTTTAATTCTTATATTAATTACTGTTTTTCACAATGTCAGTACCAGCTCAAGCAACAAGAACTTCTTCAAGTTGCCCTATATTTGGGGTTCCAACTGATCTAGACAAGAGGTGCCTTCCAACCTATAAGGACATCATGAAATATTTTCATCAAATAAGGTTGAATCTGAAGATATCGAAGAAAGAGCCTACAGTTGCAGGAATTTCGGGTGTTCTCTCAAAAACTCTCGAAGATTTGTGGAAAACAGCCTCTATTCCTACTGTTTCTCATAAACGTGTCGTTCAAATGATTAAAAATTACCATGAAAAATGTCAAAACCTTCTAAAGTCAATAAAAAGGAAACAAGATAGTGACTCACTCAAAATTAAATTACAAACATTTCAAAATGAGGCAGAAAACAAATTATTTGACATCAGTGTTTGCAAATGTGAAAATTTTGATAAGTGTTCATGTGAAAACCATCTCAAGGTTCCAGCAATTGAACAAGACTTCCTTAAAGATCAGAGAACAACAAGAAAATTAGCAAAAGGCTCTCTTGATGTTTCACAAACTCGTAAAGATCTAGCAACTATTGCTAGAAGACAACAGAGAATGAAACAGTATGAATCAAAACCATCTACCAGTAAAGGACAAGCAACTGAAACACTGTCATCAACATCAAGTGAAACAGAAGGAGCGGATTCTGATTATGAACCGACACAGAGAATCAAATCGATGGAACAATCTCATCATGGAACAATCTCATCATTGGCTATAGCTTGTGACAGAACTGGTGTGTCAGACAGGTCTGCTGCTAAAATTGCTTCGGCTGTTCTTGAAGACGTGGGAATTATAAACGAAGAAGATTTAAGTTCAGTAATAGACAGATGCAAAGTAAGGAGAGCTAGAAAAAGAATGAGATCTATCATTCAAAAGAGAGATTATGAAGAAGAAACTATGGAGAGTATCTATTTCGATGGAAGAAAGGACAGAACTGCAGTGCAAGAAAAAGTTGGCAGTAAAGGTTATAAAGAAAATATAACAGAAGAACATGTCACTTTGCTTCAAGGACCAAACTCGCATTATATTGGGCATGTAACTCCCGCTTCTGGCTCAGCACAGAGTATATCTTCTGCAATTTTGGATTTTTTTCGCTCAAATGAGATTGATACTTCAGAAGTTAAAGCCATTGTCTGTGACGGGACAGCAGTTAATACAGGACCAAAAGGAAGAGTGATAAGAAGTATTGAAGAGCACTTTCAGAGAGCACTCCAGTGGCTGATTTGCTTGGTTCACACTAATGAACTTCCCTTGCGGCACATAGTGACTGACATTGATGGTAAAACAGCAGGTCCTCATAGTTTTACGGGGCCTATAGGAAAAGAGTTAATTGATTGTGAAAAGAGACCTGTCGTTGAGTTTGAAGCAGTTAAAGCGGAAGAAATTGTAGTTGACAGAGATGATCTGAGCACAGATCAGAAATATTTGGCAGAAATCTATGATGCTGTGTCAACAGGTGAGTGTACTCCCTCTCCAGCTCAAAGGAAACCAGGCAAAATGGCTCACTCCAGATGGGTGACAACTGCTAACCGCATACTTCGTCTCTACGTTTCAACTGAAGAAACTTCAGACAACCTTAAGTGTATCGTGGATTATATTATGAAAGTTTATATTCCAATGTGGTTTCAAATCAAGAGAAATTCTTCAGCAAACAGGGAGCCAAACATCTTTATCAAATGATACAACGCTCGAGGTCGTTGAGTGCCCGCTGTATAGAAATAGTTGATCGTGTTATTCAGAGAAATTCCTATTTTTCTCATCCTGAGAATGTTCTCCTTAGTATGATTCACGATGAAGCAAAACATATCAGAGAATTAGGATGGAGGAGAATCCTTAAAGCATGAGATTCTGAGTCAGCCGCAGTGAGGGTGTCTAAATTGCCCAGGTTGAACTTTCAGTGCAGTGAGTACTACAACATGATTAACTGGCAAACTCGTGAGCTGTCAGAGCCTCCTCTGACAAAAGTTCTATCACGCTCCGACATCCTGAACTATATCTCATCAGGAGATGTACCTGATTTCATCCCACGCTTTCCTTGCCACACCCAAGCGGTTGAACGGCATATAAAGCTGGTAACAGAGGCTTCAGCTGCAGTATGCGGTTCAGAGGCAAGGGATGGATTTATCAGAGCAAGATTAGAATCCAGAAAGAAAATGCCAAGAATGGAAACAAAAAGTGACTAGAGTGTGTAACTAGCTTAAGTCCGATAATGGTAGGGTCGTTGGGTCGGGCAGGGAGGAACTCGAAATGCAGCCACCTCTACGTGGTGAGTTCTGGGTTATTTTGCCAATATAGTACATTCAATATTGACGAAATAAGCGAGGAACTGCGTGCATATTACAGAATAAGTCATAAAAAATAAATCAAGCATATGCAAAGTAAACTGCATTAGTGGACCTAAATTATTTAATTGCTCAAATATATAAAGTTCTTAAATTACTAAAATATGATATAATGAATTGTTAATTGCATTACTTAATACATAATTAACGAATAAACTGTGGTGTAGGGCCGAAGTTGACCATAATAGCGTCATTATAAAATACGCTATTTATGTAAATTTTTCTGTATTTTGGAACGTTTGCGGAGGCAGCAGAAGAAATTATCGCAGGACAAGAATATTTGAAACTAGTCTAAAACAAACCTTTAGGATCCTTTTTCTCGCTATTACAAGAAGGTAGGATGGAAATTATAACTATAAGAAAATATTGAAAAAATGCGTATTTTGGCACATTTTTTGGATTTTCAACGCGCGTGCGGAGGCAGAAGATATTATTGCAGATCTCTGAGATTTTACATACTCACTTTTGACGTGGAAGAGCCACTTTTTCGCGCTATTACAAAACGAAAATCGAAAAAAGTGTAAAAACGGTCCGCCCTAATGTGTAGGAGATGGTTTGAGAAGTTCAGAAATGGAGACTTCAGTCTGAAAGATTATCAACGAACAGGACGACCAAATGAGTTAGATGAAGAGTTGCTGAAAGCAACAGTGGAGGAAAACCCAACGGTAACTGTAAGAGAATTTGGCCTACAACTCGGCGTTAGCTATATGATCATTCATCGTCATTTGAAGCTGTTAGGAAAAGTAGTGAAGGTTGGAAAATGGGTTCCGCATGATTTCTCACAAGCGAATCTTCAACATCGAACCGATTTTTGCACATCACTGCATTCTCGGCAACTGCAGGCACCGTTTTTGAATCGGATCGTCACTGGGGATGAAAAATGGGTCCTCTATAACAATATCAAGCGTCGACATCAGTGGCTTCGCCGTGAAACAAAGCCTGAACCTCAACCAAGGAATGGACCCCATCCAAAGAAAATTTTGCTATCCGTTTGGTGGGATATGCAGGGAATTATTCATTTTGAGCTTCTGCCAGATAACCAAACAATCAAAGATGAAGTCTACTGCCAACAATTCCAACGATTGAAGATGGCATTACAAGAAAAACGTCCTGCATTAATTAATCGCAGAGGTGTTCTATTCCACCAGGATAACGCGCGCCCTCACACTGCTCGAATTACCACTGCCCAATTGGAGGCATTTGGTTGGGAAAAAATGCCTCATCCACCTTATTCTCCGGACATCGCACCTTCAGACTACCATTTATTCAGAAGCCTGCAACACCACCTAGATGGACAAAAGTTGCAATCCAGGGAAGCTATCGAAAACGAAGTGATCGCTTTTTTTTAACTCGAAACGAAGGGATTTCTTCAAACGTAGCATAAAAATCTTTTCTACAGGTGGGAGGAGGTTATAGAAAAAGAAGGAAATTATATTGATGATTAATTTGTCATTCTGTCATTTAATTGTTGTTGTGAATAAGCTAAAAATTCGAGCAAATTTGTCTTTATAAGTAATTTAATTTTTGTTCTGAATGAACGAAAAAATCGAGCAGAATATATGTTACAACCTTATACATTAACATCAATCAGACAGTAGAGTAATTATTATGATTAATCATTATTTCCACTCAAGGTGTCCTTTTGTCCCCATGTCCAATGCTTGCGATGGTCTTCAACAACCTGGAGAAGAAACTGGAGTTGTTCTTCATTTTTGGTTAGGTATCCAGAAAAATCCTGGATGAGAGCAACTCCACGTTCAGCGAAGTCATTTGTTACAGTTAGAGTTTTTCCATTTTCTTTCGCAGTCTGGCAATGGGTATCCTCTTCCCAATGCTCAGCAGTTTTCTCCAAGAATTCATCTAGAAGGTTGAGCTTCGTGAACAAAGATTTTGTGTTTTTTGTTACAAGGTTTTCCAAACTTTTTTCTTTCACAGTATCCAGGTCAACAACCACACGCTTTGGAGGGTTCTCTTGTCCATCAACACTAGACATATGCGATTTTTGATGTCAGGGAGGACTAAAAGGCTAAAATAACACACACTAATGCAAAGACATCCTACCATTAATGCGACTGAAATGATACTGGGGTGAGGCATAGAAAGGAAGGAAGCGCATTTCAATTTAAGACAAGTAACGACGCATCATCAAAACTTTAATGGCGTTGAGTGACCTCTAAATATTAATTTTTTCTCATGAAACTTGATAATCAGCTTTTTTACATGCAATGTCACATTTCTAGAGGGTCAGACCGAAACTTCTTGATGGTTCAATTTTTACCATCCAAATTCAAATTTTCAAGTCTTTCGTGGAAGAGAACAAAGGAAAACTGTACTTTCTAAATTTTTAATACCTTTTCTCATTTTTTAAAAACATAAAAGAAAGAAGAAGATTCTGAATAATTCAATTTTAATATTTAAATGAGGATATAAAAAATTCGAAAGAACTTTGTTGAAGGTTATTTTCAATGAAAATCTTAATAAGACGTCATTTTTTTGTGATCATAACTCTCATGTCGTTTATGTACCTTCCATGTTTATTTTTGGAGACAATCCTATTGAATGTAACTGAAAGTTATTAATAACACGTATTAGAAGGTTGTTCAAAACCACATTGCTTAAAAAAATCGGAAATAACACTGTGTAACACTGATTCTGTTTATATATAATTTTTTATGTTTTTACATGCATTTCTGGGCGCTGAGTCCAAATCTGGCCTTGGTTTGTGTGTATCATCAATGGTTTCAGAGATAATCCATTTTTCATGTTTTACCAGTATAATGTTATTATGGGCGCAGCAATATCAGAATAATCAGGAATTGTTGAGAACAATCCGAATGTTCGTTGACAGTTTCTTGCTCTAGAAATTGCCCGAAACTTCCACTGTGCTATATAAAGAAGAGCGCAGAGTCTGAGAAGTCAGTAAGTGTGAGCACACAAAGAAAGCAGGTTGTTTTTCTGATGGTTACCAGCACTGAGGTACTGTGTTTCTGTGCTTCTCTGTGCTGACGATTTGAGTGTTATCGATCCTTTTTTATTGCGAACATTATTTCAGTGTTGTGAATACATCTTTTTTCTGGAATCTTTAATCTGTTGCAGATTTAATAACTCTTCCCTCTATATCTGCAGGTTATGATTAATGTAGTACAGTTTGGTAAAGAGAATGGCAACTAGAGCTTGGAAACACTCGCCGGATATATTCTGCTACGTTTGTGGGTATTATATAGGCCCCAAGCAAGTATCGCACAAGATTGTGAAAGGCACCAAGTTCTGGATCGCGTATCGGCTCTATTTTGGTATGCCTATGGGTGACCAAGATAAGCCCTGGGCACCCCATGTGATCTGTGGAAGCTGCCGCTCCACACTTGAAGGGTGGCTGCGGGGAGTACGCCAGGCAATGCCCTTTGCTGTACCCAGAATATGGAGAGAACCAAAGAGCCACCACGACGATTGCTACTACTGCATGGTAGATGTTTCTAAGTACAGGAAAGTTAAAGGAAGGCAGACTCTTCAGTATCCAAGCATAGCGTCGTCCATAGCTCCTGTACCACATGGCGAAGATCTTCGAATAGCACGTCCACCAGAACAGGTATCTCTCCATTACTTTACCTTCTGTATTTACAGACTGTGGGTCATTATGTGTCGAATTTTCTTAGTGCTGATGCTTTTCTACATATATAGCTATGCCTATATTTTGTTTCTTTGCTTTGCAGGTTGAAAATGAGGATGCAGCTAGCTCATCTGAGATGTCGGCTGGTGAGGACAGTCATGATGAAGAATATAGAGTAACTTTCAGTACAAACCCTCACTTTCCAAATCAGAGGGAA
>JAJOZX010000839.1:125000-142500 GCA_023014485.1 Bathynomus jamesi
TACAGGGTGTTTCAGGAGGAAAGGTCAATACTTCGGGAGGTGATAGTATCGGTCATTGTGAGAAAAAAAATTCATATGAACATGTGTCTAATTCTGAATGGTTACGGAGATAGAGCTGTTTGAATCTGATGCGCGCGCAGCTCTTCCTCCCCCTTCCCTGCCCTATAATCTTGAAGATGTAAGTTGCAATGTAAGCATGTAACATAAGCCAATCGACAGCTGACTGTTGTGAGTGACATTGTTTGGTGTTTGAAGCAGTGTTAAGAATGCCACACACCTTCACACATGCCGAATATGCAGATATGGTGTATGTCTACGGTTTTTGCGATGGAAGTACAACAGCTGCTTTTGCAGAATACCGTCGAAGGTTTCAGAACCGCAGAATTCCGGATCGAAGAGTGTTTACCAGGGTTTTCAACACATTGCGTGAGATTGGTACACTTCCGAGCGCTCATGTTTCATCTGAACGTAAAGGTCAACAAGATGTGGATGAAGTAGAAAACATTCTTCAGTTGGTAGAGCGTAGTCCTATTACTAGCTCACGAAAAATTTCTACACGTCTCGGTGTCCCACACACAAGAGTATGGCGAACATTACGTGAGGAAGGCTTGCATCCATATCATGTACAGCGTGTACAACACCTTTAACCAGGAGACGCTGCCATGCGACTGGAAATTTGTCATTGGGTAAATGCTAATCGTCGATTGCTTCGATTAATACTTTTCACCGATGAAGCTACTTTCACCAGTGACGGTATCAACAACACTCGTAACTCTCATCGGTGGTCAGACGAAAATACAAATACCACTGTGGAAACAAATTTTCAACATCGCTTCTCTGCCTATGTGTGGTGCGGTATCATCGATGATCAGCTGATTTGCCCTGTTACTTTAGAGAATCGTCTTACAGGACAAAGTTACCTAGAATTTCTGCAAAATGAATTGCCAGGACTATTGGAGGATGTTCCTTTTGCTACACGCGCTGGTATGTACTTTTAGCATGACGGAGCTCCTCCACATTCTACCCGTCTGGTGATGCAATACCTAAATCAAACTTTCCCTGGTCGATGGATCGGCCGAGGTGGTCCCAATCAATGGCCACCAACGTCTCCAGACCTCTCTTCGTTAGATTATTGTTTGTCGGGGTGGATGAAAAGTCAAGTTTACAAAAGAAATGTGGATACACGAGACGAATTGCTCGTGCGCATTTTGGATGCTGCTGCCCGCATAAAAGAACATCAAGATCAACTCAGACGAACAACACGCGATCTTCGCACACGAGTTGCAAAGTGCATTGAGGTCCACTCAGAATTAGACACATGTTCATATGAACTTTTTTTCTCACAATGACCGAAACTATCACCTCCAGAAATATTGAACTTTCCTCTTGAAACACCCTGTATACAGTTTAAATATATATATATATAATATATATATATATATATATATATATATATATATATACAGTGTGTATATATATATATATATATATATATATATATATATATATATATAGTATATATATATATATATATATATATATATATATATGTTAACCCCTCCGTCTGTGGCCTTGGTCGGTTCGAAGTTGACGGGGATTCTGGTTAGGTGGCAGCAACGGATTTGTTACTCTGGAGTAGGTGATACCGTATAGGGAATCGCAATAGTTTTCTTCTATACTACTCTCCGATTTCTTCTTTTAACGTATCGGGAAATTATCTTTCTCTATTTACGACTAAGTTCTCTGAAGGTTCCCCGATTCTTCTTATAACGTATCGGGAAATTACTTTTCTCTATTTAAGACTAAGTTCTCTCTAAGTTCCTCGATTCTTCTTATAACGTATCGGGAAATTACTTCTCTCTACTTACTTGAAGAGAGCAAGGCTCGAAGGAGAAGACAAATATATTTCTTACTATATTTTACTGCTAAAATGTTACAGGTAACGCTCAGCCTCTAAATCTAATCAGAATGAACATTGGAGAAATTTTATGGGCTTTTATACTAAACTTCCTACTGACGTCATTATTATTTATTGCTTTTTTCTTTTTTTGTTTTGTTTTTATTCTCAATAGGCTGATTTACTTTACAAAACATTTAAAGACAAATAATTTTGCTGAAGCAGTGTATAAACTGCTAAGCAAGAGGAATCCATATTTTATTTAAACCGTATATTGACAGCTCTGATGTTATCATGATCTGCCGAGTTAACTAAAAATGGAATTTAAATATGCCTTCCCATCATGAATTACAAACAAACAGGCACATGGCGAAAATTAAAGGCTTAAGATTAAAAATTACACTTTAAGCAAGAAATGATTCATTTTTAACAGCGAAGAGAGAATGTATACAAAAAAATTAACAAGATTACATTATTAAGCTAAGTCTACGAAAATGATTAAGTTGCTTAAACAGAAATAGTTAACCAATTATAAAATAGAAAGAAAATCAAAAATGTATCCAAACTTGTGTCAGCGTTGTACGATTTTGGGTTTTATACAAAAATGATTAAGTAGTTTACAAGGAAATAATTCACCAATTATAAAATAGAAAGCAAATCAAAATTTTATCTAAACTCGTGTCATACGATTTTGGACCTGATATATAAAAATGAATATATGCATAAGAATATAAGGCTTATATAAATATTACGAAGTATCATCAGAATTATATGAATGAAGGGATTATTCATTGTTCATTTTTACAGGGCTCTCGCCTCTTGAATGATATTAATACAATAATATAACATCCTAAGTAATTTAAACTAGATGATAACGAATGGTTTGCTATAATATAGATTTATGTACACAACATGAGTCGGAGTGGTTAAGTTACAATGCACAGTAATTAGAAAATCAAATCTTTAACAAATCCTTAACGAACCAAGGACCGAAGGGCGAGGCACGCACTCGCAAGAGGGGTGAGGCTTCGACTGCTCTCTCAAAGTGTTTGCACTTTGTCCTGGAGAAACTCCCATGGTGCCACGTTTACAAAAGATTCTTAAGGTTGCAAAGGTTGTCTAACAATGATATTAGCAAAGGAATTTATATAATTTTGGTTCTACACTTAACTCCTTTATGTGATTTATATTAGCCGAAAAGAACATTTGGAATTTAGGAATCTCTGTTTAAAATTATAGATTTGACACACTGGAGTCAAAATTAAGAAGGAGGCCAGATGATCCACTGGGGGATCGAAGCGAGTTATAAAATATTAAAAATTCAAAGATTAATACTTTAATTAATGCAAACAGAATAAAAGGATTTATACGTTAATTTAGAGAAACAATGATATTGTTAAATTTTTACAAAAATTTATTTTCCCGTGGAAAACCTCCACATGGTTCCCTTCTCAGAGTTGGAACTAGGGGGTTATTTTGAATATCCTCTCATACAACAGCCATTGGATGTAGTGTTATATGGAGACAACGAATAGTTACAGAAGTAGTTGGATGTAATGTTCCACAAGGAAAAAAGAAATAGTTAGATAAAATACATCTACTTCGTACTTAATCCACTATATTTATCAGTTAAATTTTACGCTAAAATCGATACTTATGCACTACTGAACACTTATTGTTAACGGTCACTTGTGTGTCCTTGAGCACTTGGAGTCTGATTTGTCTAGGTCCACTTTTTACACTGGTCTAAGTTCACCGTGTGCATACACTTTTAAATCAAACGAGATTTTTTATCAACTTTATGAGAAAAAGATTTGAGAGAAATTAACTTCAATGAACTATTGGAATAGTACTTAAGTGAATTTGATACGATTTCTGCAAGGTTTTGAACGAATATGGGTCGTTTGAGAACTTTTTTAGAACTTTGGAATTGACTAAACTCTACAGCGTGGAAGGTATAAATTTCAAGGTATTGTGCAGTGAAAGGTTTACGTGTGGACATTGCTCTGGAACTGAAGTACGGTTAAAGAAACAATTTGTAATTGTTGTAAGCCGACGTTATGATTATTGTTCTTCGTTTCGTGTATTCGGTCCTTTTGGAGCTACGCGAGTGACTTTAGTGATGGAAGTTCCGCTTCTGAAATCAAAGTGGCATATGGCTCCAGAAAATTGTGACCAATCGAATATTCAGGAACAGGCAGGAGTCTGAACGAGTGGGGCCAGTCTTGGAGATAGCTTTGAAGGGCGGTGGCCTATCGGACTGCGAGATAATAGGGATAGAGAAAGGTAAGAAAGGACTTGAAACACAGATTAAGATGACAAGAACGAAGAAAGCCGATGAATTCTGAACATACGTATTCCCAGAAGCTGTTTTATGGTGGTAGAAAGGAACATTTAGAGGAGGAGAAGGAAGGTTATGGTCATTGCCGAGGTTCTTGACCCGTGGTTTGACCTGAGGAAGGGCCAACAAGGAGACAGGAGAAAGATTAGTATCCTGTTTCACCGGACGGGAAACAGGAGGAAGATAAGTCTTCTGTTTAGTAGGAGAAAGAGAAGACTTTCGGCATGTGTCTGAAATGGTACTGCTACATTTCGATTTCCAAACCTTCGGATTAGAAAGTACAGAATCGAATGAACGTTGTCCTGTAGAGCAATACAAAGATGCATCATTCCCTTTGGTAGGAAGAGAAGAGTGGCAATTGTCTTCCGAATTCGTCAAAGACGCGTTGTTGGCGCGTGGCAAGATTTGGACCTCATTAAGACAATGAGACTCGAGGTCATAAACCGAGCTTGCATCATGTCCGAAGGACATAGGCGAGTTCTCCGTGCCCTCACGTAAATTAGCAGAAAAGGGGGATCCCTCGGAAATTCCCCTCATCGAGAACTTCTCTCGTGATGTCTGGGACACTTTCTTTATAGAGCGCTTCCGTCGTGGGGTTTGAAACAGCCTCTTCACAGGGCACTTCCCTTGCCGCACTGATGACACCCAGCGTATCGTGCATGCTACACAAACTACCTGGATGGACAAGTGTATTCCGCGCTTGCCTTTCCGTACGAACAACTTCCGACGGCGAAGTAGGTGCGGGTTCGCTCCCTGCACCTGTAGGCTTAGTCTCATAATTGGGTGGAAAATCCTCTACCTTTGAAAACAGAATCACGTCATCTTCCTTAAATAGGGATTCAAGCGAAATGACCGAACCGGAACTCAAAGGAGATGCGTCTTCAGATTTATTTGGAATAACCGAAACTCTGGGAACTTGAAGTTCCTGCCTAACTGTAACCGAAGGGAGTGGCTCGCTCTCGATGGAGTCACAGGGGTCTACTGTGAAGACATTCGATTCTTCGTGCTCAAAATTACCAAATATATGTTGGCTTTCTAGTTCCTCGTTCGCCGGAACTGGAACGGAACAATTGACGATTGATGAAAAATCTTCCCCATCTAATAGCGGTCCCTCGAACAGAGCGAAGAGTAGGGGTGACATACATACTCGAAAGGTGGGTTCTCTCCTCGAATTAGGCCTGCTTCTCTATCGGCCTCATAGAAATCGTGCGTAATAAAGAAATTCATCCCCAGGATTAAATCTCCATCCCAGTCTACTTCAGATATGACCACAAATGGGGTCAGAAAAGGGACTGAATCAAATTCAATAGGAAGAATAATTTCTCCGGTACTGTTTTCTTCCCAACCATCATCAATGCAGGTCAAGCGAGAACGCATATCGAAATTTTCCGTAGTCGTCTTTAGTAACTTCTTGTATACGTCTTGTTTAATGTAATTCGCCTGACAGCAGTCCTCAACAAGAGCCAAAACCGCTTGGTTGTTAACAGAATTTTTCATGAAAATTTGGGAGCTCTCGTCGAAAAGCACCATTTCGTGAGCCCAAGAAGGCGTTTCCGAAACATACGAACATACTTTATCGTCTGCGTCATCCATGGCTTCGCGCGGGGTCGAGAAAGCTTCCGACCATCCCGTCTTCCTTAATGCAGTCGCATTTATTTCGTCGCTGTTGCCTACCGGTTGGAACACTTGAGTAGCATAATTCCTAAAAGCGTTCCACGTAGTAAAACTTTCCAACAAGAATGGGTGCAAGACGTTCTTTGCGCAACCTTCTTCATCGTCTAAGAAATGCGTAACCATTCGAATTTTCGCGATGTCATCGTGAACGTTATAATGAACATAATATCCCTCTAATGCGTCAAACCATTCGTCCACGTACGGGGGTACTACTTCATCGTATTCTCTCCCCTTATAAATTGGAACCTTGGGGATATTACACTGGTGTGCGTCATTTTTGAGGTCAAGGTTTTTTTAGTTGTTCTTTTATAAGTTTTGCATGCTGAATTAAAAAATGTAACTCATTTTGCTCAACCAGGTACTATCTCAATTTAAAAAAAATTAGATAATCGTTATGAAATGAGCAAGTTTATTTTTTTAAAAAAACTTACATTTTAGCCAAGTGTTAGCCAAGCTCTATATAATAAACAGACACAACTTATTTCTATTTACGATTGTGATTACTGTTTTTGAGCATGAATAGAATGTGCAAGAATGACCCAAACAGGTTCTGCTACATCTGTGGTAAAGTCACTATGTCAGACCGGCAGTCAAACATCACACATTTTGTGAGGAAAAGCTATCACGCCTACTTTGGAGTTAAACTTGGTGACCAGGACAAAGCCTTTGCCCTTCACATATGCTGCAAAACGTGCATTGAAAGTCTGCGGCGCTGGAGCCACAAGAAGGTGGAGTGTCTACCTTTTGGTGTCCCAATGGTGTGGAGGGAAGGAAGAGATCATACTACTGACTGTTATTTCTGTATGACAAACCTACAAGGTAAGTTAGTATGAATTTAGTATGAATTTCATTTTATACTTACAAAAATATGCCTGACAGTATATGAGATATGTCTTTATCTTATCTTTATCTGTCTTTATCTGTTTCCTTTTAGGCATAAATCGAAAAAACAAGCAACACGTAAAGTATCCAGACGTGCCATCTGCATACAAAACCAGTGCCTCATGGACCAGAAATTCCAATTCCAACACCGCACGACAACTGATTCGTCGTCCGACTCAGATGAAGAAATGGATGACTGTGACATATCTGGTACATACCAACCTACTGCCGAGACAAGTCAACCCAAACTCTTGAGCCAAGCTGAGTTGAACGATTTGACAAGAGATTTGTGCTTGTCCAAAGAATCTGCTCAGTTGCTAGGGTCACGTCTTCGCGAAAATCGTTTGTTAGCTCCAGAAACAACATTCTTCTGGTATCGCAGCCGTGAAGAAGAGTTTCGAGAATATTTCACGTTGGACGAAGAAGCTTCGCTGGTTTACTGTAACAATGTCAACGGCCTCATTGAAGCTATGGGTTTAGCGTATGACCCTACAGAATGGCGGCTCTTCATCGACTCCTCAAGCAGAAGCTTGAAAGTAGTACTACTCTACAATGGTAGCAAGGTCGCGTCTGTTCCGGTGGGTCACTCGGTGCAGATGACTGAAAGTTATAGTAACATGGAGCTTTTGCTAACTGCGTTGAAGTACAAACATCACAATTGGATGATATGCGGAGACCTAAAGGTATGTTCGTGTCAACAAAAAAAATACAAATGTATATTATATATATATATTTAGGCCCTGATATATATATATATATATATATATATATATATATATTTATTTATAGGTTATAGCCCTAGTGCTGGGTCTACAAGGCGGCTACAGCAAATACCCCTGTTTTATCTGTCTGTGGGACAGCCGAGCAGACAAACAACACTACGTACAACGCGACTGGCCAGCAAGACGTGGCCTGGAACCAGGTTCGCACAACGTTCTGTCACACGCTCTCGTGAATCCGCAGATGATTCTACTTCCGCCGCTGCACATCAAGCTCGGACTTATGAAGAATTTCGTCAGAGCACTCAACAAAGAAAGCCGAGCTTTCGCTTTCCTGAATCAGAAATTTCCACGCGTCAGTGAGGGCAAACTGAAAGCAGGTATTTTTGAAGGCCCTCAGATCAGGGAGCTAATGAAAGATGCTCAATTCGACGAAAGTCTGGAGGACAATGAGATCGATGCCTGGCTCGCATTCAAGTCCATTGTCACGAATTTTCTGGGCAACCACCGAAGTCCAGAGTACGAACGTGTTGTCGAGGAGCTCCTGCAGAGCTTCCAGGCTCTTGGTGCACGTATGTCCATAAAGATGCATTTTCTCAGCTCGCATTTAGACTACTTTCCGGACAACTGCGGTGATGTCAGCGAGGAGCAAGGAGAGCGCTTCCACCAGGATATTCGAGTGATGGAAGAGAGGTACCAGGGCCGCTAGGATGTGAACATGCTCGCGGACTACTGCTGGTGCGTCAAGAGAGAGTTCCAGCTGTGGAACACAGACGAAAGTCTTTGAAAAAGCCCTTTCGTCCACATTAACTGTACTCGTGTACCATTTTTTATATACTTTGTACATTTTCTCTCAATTTAAGTCCGTTTTAAAAAAATAAACTTGCTAATTTCATAACGATTATTTTCGAATTATCTATTTTTTTTAAAATTGAGATAGCATAAAAACCTGACCTGATTGAGGAAAATGAGTTACATTTTTTAATTCAGCATGCGAAAATTATAAAAGAACAACTAAAAAAACCTTGACCTCAGGAAAAAAAATTTCAAACGCAGACCAGTGTTATTCGTTAAATAATTATATCTATCCATTTTCTTAAAAAAAAAAACGACAAAGGACAGAAAAATGGACTTACAAATGAGGAAGGCGAAGCGAAACAAAGAAAAACAAGAAAGAAAACTTATCCCTAATAACGTAAATACAACAGAATTGAAACGAAAAAACTTAAGCGTGACATTACCTATTTCGGTTTAAATAAACACTTAATAAAGTCATCCCAAACGAAGCTGCGAAACTTGCCGGTCGATTTCGACATATTACTCGAATTGTACGAACTCATTTTAATTTAAAGCGAAAAAGCACAACAAAAAACAGACAAAACTATTTGCGTACCAACACAGTAACCGCAAAAAAAAAAAAAAAAACCTTGCGCATCAACGCTTTACCAATGAAAACCAAGAATTAAAAAAAAAATTTGCTTACAGACACGAAAGAGCGAGAGAAAAAAGGGGAAAAGAAAATCCTTTTCACGAGTCAACAAACAAACGCACGCACGAATTATAAATATACAAGTTAGGTACAATTAATTTAGGAGTCCATTATAAAAGTGAAAATCAATCCAAAATTCCGTTTTCTGTTATAACAATGCGAGACAATTCAAATAATAAAAAAATTTTTTAGGCCCATTTAAAAAAAAATAAATTGACCATATACTTTGCAGAAACCGTTTTTTTCAGTTAAACAATAAAGTATATAGTTCACCTACATATTTACCGTATTTCCCGCCGTATAAAGCGCACTTTTTCTTCCCCCAAAATACTCCAAAAATCACCCTGCGTGTTATACGGCGATGGTATACATTTTTGGTTGGGGAAGGATGGTCGTATTATTATATTTTGGCTGTATATCGTCTCGTAGCACATTTTTTGCACTATACACTGAACAATTACCTTTAGGGAAAAAAACATTCCTGTTATTCAGTATTTACTCTTAACATTATAAATGCAAATTAAAAGAAAAAGGAAATTTTTATTATTGAACCCAAATATAAAAATAATAAATGGAAACAAACTGCCATATGGTTTATTCATCATCACTGCTGCTATCCTCATGATGCTCAGCACTGTCTTCGAAACAAGAAACTTCTTCATCACTGCTGCTCTCCTTGTTGGAACTCTCACTGTCTTGGTATAACAAGTCATCCTCGGTACCATCTAGGGCATTACTTATGCCACATTTCTTAAAAGATTTTATTATTACATTGTACATGTTAAAATTAACTCATTAAAATTGTACATGTGAAGCGAGGTAGGAGGTATATTTTTTCCTAAATTTTTATTTTCCTAAATTTTCTCTTCAAAATTAGGGTGCGCGTTATGCGCCGTTGCGCGTTATACGCCGGGAAATACGGTATATACGCATATACTGCATACAGAAAGAGACAAATCTGTCAATTTCCTTCTTTTTACAACAAAAAAAGAAGGTTGAATTAAATTGACTGCCTTGAAACTGACTGAACTTGAAACTGACTGAAAATGACTTGAAACTGACTGAAACTTGAAACTGACTGAGACTTGAAACTGACTCGAAACTGAAACTGACTTGAAAATGATTTGAAAAAACTGACTTGAAAAACCTGACTGATTTCAAACTGACTAACTTCAAACTGACTGACTTCAAACTGACTGACTTGAACTGCTATCGAGTGGAGTGGGCTTCCTATTTCTTTCGGAAATCCGAACTAACTGATTCTCTTAGCATTAAGCTATCTATTATCCTCTGGGGCGGTTGTCCCTCTGGATTCAACAGACTGACTTGAACTGCTATCAAGTATATAACTCTCTGGGGCGGTTGTCCCTCTGGATGCAACCGACTGACTTGAACTGCTATCAAGTATCTCTATAACTAATTCTCTGGGGCGGTTGTTCCTCTGGAAGCAACCGACTAACTTGAACTGCTATCAAGTATTTCTATAAACTATAAACTATCTCTATAAACCATTTCTTTCTCTATCCAAGAAATACAAATTAATGCATAATTTGTGCATTATAATAATAATGCACAATAATTGCATAATAATTGCATGTCAATTCAATTCAATAATTTGAAAAAAATTGGAAACAAAAATAAAAAGTGTAAACAACATTTCCCTCGAATGTACTCGAAGGTACGGTATTATTATGTTTGGTAAAAAGAATAAAATTATTCTATACTAACTATAATAGTGAAAATAACTCTGTTTCAATAAAAAAAATGTATCACTGGTGTAGTGAATGTTCACTGTGTTTCTTGTTAATTCTGGCTTGATACTCATTATTAACTGTTAATAATATTGACTTCTCAAATATTTAGAGAATACTTTAAACAAAAGAGATCTGTACTTAACAAGATTCCTACGGCGAAATCCTTGAAGACATGTCCTGAAGACGTGGCTTGGTGGCTACTTATTCATGGATGAAGAATGGGCGTCGCCAGTTGTTCTATTTCCAGGGTCTGGAAGACTGGAAGAATCCTAGTTGCAAAGTCGCCAGTTATTCTATTTCCAGGGTTTGGATGACTGGAAGAATCCGGATGTAGGGTCGCCAGTTGTTAACCCCTCCGTCTATGGCCTTGATCGGTTCGAAGTTGACGGGGTTCTGGTTAGGTGGCAGCAACGGATTTGTTACTCTGGAGTAGCTGATACCGTATAGGGAATCGCAATAGTTTTATTCTATACTACTCTCCGATTTCTTCTTTTAACGTATCGGGAAATTATTTTTCTCTATTTACGACTAAGTTCTCTGAAGGTTCCCCGATTCTTCTTATAACGTATCGGGAAATTACTTTTCTCTATTTAAGACTAAGTTCTTTCTAAGTTCCTCGATTCTTCTTATAACGTATCGGGAAATTACTTCTCTCTACTTTCTTGAAGAGAGCAAGGCTCGAAGGAGAAGACAAAGATATTTCTTACTATATTTTACTGCTAAAATGTTACAGGTAACGCTCAGCCTCTAAATCTAATCAGAATGAACATTGGAGAAATTTTATGGGCTTTTATGCTAAACTTCCTACTGACGTCATTATTATTTATTGCTGGTTTGTCTTTCTGTTTTGTTTTTATTCTCAATAGGCTGATTTACTTTACAAAACATTTAAAGACAAAACAAATAATTTTGCTGAAGCAATGTGTAAACTGCTAAGCAAGAAGAATCCATATTTTATTTAAACCGTATATTGACAGCTCTGATGTTATCATGATCTGCAGAGTTAACTAAAAATGGAATTGAAATATGCCTTACCATCATGAATTACAAACAAACAGGCACATGGCGAAAATTAAAGGCTTAAGATTAAAAATTACACGTTAAACAAGACATGACTTCATCTTTTACAGCGAAGAGAGAATGTATACAAAAAAATGAACAATATTACATTATTAAGCTAAGTCTACGAAAATGATTAAGTTGTTTAAACAGAAATAGTTAACCAATTATGAAATAGAAAGCAAATCAAAAAAGTATCCAAACTTGTGTCAGCGTTCTACAATTTTGGGTTTTATACAAAATGATTAAGTAGTTTACAAGGAAATAATTCACCAATTATAAAATAGAAAGCAAATCAAAATTTTATCCAAACTTGTGTCATACGATTTTGGAACTGATATGTAAAAATGAATATATGCATAAGAATGTAAGGCATATATAAATATTACGAAGTATCATCAGAATTATATGAATGAATGAATTATTCATTGTTCATTTTTACATATATATATATATATTATATGTATGTACGTATATATATGTATATATATATATATATATATATATATATATATATATATATATACACAGTGTATATATATATATATATGTATACACATATATACACCGTATATGTATATATATATATACACACATATATACACCGTATATATATATATATATATATATATATATATATATATATTATATTATATATGCATGTGTGTGTAGATGTCCGACAGAAAATAGACTAAGAGGTAGACAGACAAATTCTTTCTTCCACGCCATCATCAAATATTCTTAGAAGACACACGTGGTCAAGGAATCAGAAACAATGAAAAAGTCTGTTTCTTCCCAAAAGGTCAGCGAAAGCAAGCCTTTATCAACTAAAGGACGCGTGGAAGGCGTCTCAAGATATAGCGGGAAAGTCCGCGTCACAGAAACTATATAAGCGAGATTCTTCTGATACGCATCCTCACTTGTTCACTTGTCGCTCGTCATTTGCTCGTCTTGCTCTCCACCTTCGCGAGCAGAAACTCGTCACGTCAACCGCCCTTCGGCTTCCCGCCGGAGGAGCGGTCTACTGTAGCCCTGTTCAAAAATCAACTTTTTCTTATTTTCATAGGTTTCTGTACTTTTTCCCATGCATTTTGACCTGAGAAGGCCGAAAATCACAACCATTTTGACCTAGGTTGTTGGGAAGCATTGCCGCATGGAGCTTTAGTTTTTCTGCCTTGAAATCGGCCAAAAGCACCAGTTCCGGGGTCCCTTGAATCATGTTTTGCACTATAACTTTTTATCTAAACAAGATAGAGCAACAAAAAGGCACCAAATTAAAGTGTTTTTAATCCTCTTTCTAACTTATACAATTATGATAGTCTTGGAACAAGAAATGGCACATTGGTACATACAAAGATTTCAGAAATATCACAAAATTCGTTTTCTCACACTCAAGGCAGACAAGGCGCCTTATTCATGACACAAATTTGAGATTAACATTTTGTCACAAGTCTAATCGATCAAGAAGTGAAAGCATTACATGATGATTAATTTCATAATGACATTTACACAGTCAGTTGTTGAGAGTTTGTTTCTTGAAGCTGTCAAAGCGGCGTCTGTTGAACTCCACAGCTTGAAGGAGATAGTCCCTTTGCTTGGCATCTGTTGTTATGACATTTGCAAAGTCGCTCATCATCTTGACACCACGTTCAGCAATGTCATTCACCGCTTTCAGATTCTTAACATAGTCCAACGCTTTTCTGTAGTCCTCATTCTGTGGCCAAGACGTGACAGGTTCCAGAAGCCACTCGGATCCAATGTTCAGTGTGTCCAGCAGGAAATGTGATTCTGGGCCAATGAGATCAACCAGGGTGGTCTTAGCTGTGACTCTCTGGAATAGAGGCTTTCCTGTTCTGAAGCTGTCTGGCTTCTCAGTGGCATGTAACTGGGCAGCAATGTCGTGCTTCAGTGTGTCACTCAATCTACTGCTGAACAGGGCAAATGGCACGACTTCCTGCGTCAGGTACCATTTGTGGTTTTCCATCTTATTAAGTACTGCATCAGCAAGCTCTGGGTCAGTTTTCTTGTACTTCAACATATCCTGGATTAGACTTAGATCATTCACGGGAGCATCTGCAGCAGACATTGACATCATCCATACAGGAGTGTAGAACAGCGCAAGGAAGGTATTGAGTCTTTCCAGCTCTGATACAGTGTCTTCGTCGTACTCAAGTTGATCTGCAAACATCAGCATTTTCATGGAGTACAGGTTTCTGGCCATCCATCTGGCCTGATGAATGGCGCCTGGTCGACTCCAGTGAATACCTCGAGGAGGCGTTCCTCCAAGAACAATGACTGTCAGTTCAGCCATTTCCCTGTAGTCGGCTCTTGGAAGCCTTTCTGCTGTTAGAATGTCTTGGAGTATTTCTTCACTGTTCTTCTTCTTTTCCTTCAGCCATTTGCTGTTGATAGCCAGCATCTTTGGGTTTTCCTTGGACAAGTCCGTCCAAACATCCTTCAGATGCTCAAACCAGGGATTATCTGGCCCCTTCACCTTCCCAAACAGCTTCTCCCAAACTGCTCCTACTAGGATTTCCAGGATGTGATGTCGACAGGCCAGATAAAACACCTTTTTGTTCAGCATTTTCTCTAGCAGTTTGGCAGCTCCTCTGTGAACTCCACTGTTACTGGATGTAGTGTCAAAAACAAGGGCAGTAACATTATCCGTAAGTTCCCATGTCTCCAGTAAATCCATTGAAGCCTCAGCCTGAGCTGTGCCAGAAGAATTGTCGATGACAGGTACTCCCAATAACTTTCCTTCAGTGTATGAAGGTGGACCAGACACTAGCACAGCTAAAGTCTCTGAGGTACTTCCAGGTTCACTGCCCAAGACATCTTTGAGCAACTTTCCATCCCAGTGTAAGGCAGCGTACTGTGGGGGGTTTTCACAAAACTTGGACATGTGACTCTGGCTGATATTATACCTGGACAGCATTCTGTTGCGACGTGTTGTTGAGGTTGAGATGACGAAGTTATCCAGATCAGCCCTCCAGCTTTCAAGGTGGCAGAAACCATGGCAGTAACTTGATTGTCTGATAAACCAAGACGATCAGCTGTATTGCAGATGACATCACATTCCATGACCTTCCTTGGAAACGTCAAAGTCACACTAGTCACAGTGTCTTGATGGTGAGAACATCCAGGACGAGGCTGATGGTAATCCATGTCCTCTGTGTTAGCGTCGATGTCAGTTGAGTCACCCCAGGTAATGTCATCCACATGAACAACTGCCTCTTGTTCTGCTGCAGCTGTAAAATAGTACAACATGTTAAGACAGTAATTGTTAAGTACATGCTAAATATCGCAATGGAGTAAAACTTAAAACTTTTTGTAACGTTCAAAGTAATTAGTTTTACCTTGTTCTTGTCTATGCTGCAGTCTTTCATTCCTCGCTGCTTGCTGCAGGGATCTTGTCTCAAAAATCTTGTCATGACCAGACATATGACCTTTCCTCTCAGTCTTTTGGTCTTCGTAGAACCTGATATCCTCATCTTTCTTCTCTCTGGATAACAGTCTGTTGTTTGTATTTCCTGGATTGCATCTGGAGCTCCTATATCGAACAGGCTGTCTAATTCCAGCACAAATGCTCCTCTTTTTCCTCCAGGGTTACTTGCTCTTCCTTTGCTTTTCACCAGAGCACGATGTTTCTCATGTAGTTTCATGAAGAGCTTCATTGCGTTGTACTTGGTCATTGTCTTGATCCTAGACATCTGCCAGAATGGGATGATAGATTCAACTGTTTCATATGCATGGTCTTGAACCATGGGCCTCCCTGCATTTTCCGGTAAATTCTGAAGATTAAGGAAATACTGGAACGCCTGTCTGTTGGTGGGAAGCTGGGAACCACTGATAAAAGCTGAAGGGTATCCAACCAGGAAAGTTTCAGTGAGAGATCAGGTAGATGGCACAGTTGACACCTGCCTGTGGACAGTACGTGGAGGTTCTGAGATATCAACTGTGCGCCCACGGAGCTCCCTCAGCTCCTTGCTTAATGCCATTGTGAAGTTGTAACTTGTAGATGGTTTTCTAGATTCTGATTGAGTTTCTGTTGTTTCCTGATAAATGATAGATAATTATTATTATTATTATTATTATTATTATTATTATTATTTATTTATTATTATTATTATATTATTATTATTATTATTATTATTATTATTATTATTTATTAATTTTATGCTCTTTCATTTGATACCTAATTTGTTGCTCTATCTTGTTTAGATCAAAAGTTAAAGTGCAAAACATAATTCAAGGGACCCCGGAATTGGCGCTTTGGCCGATTTCAAGGCAGAAAATTTAAAGCTCCATGCGGCAATGCTTCCCAACATCCTAGGTCAAAATAGTTGTGATTTTCAGCTTTTTCAGGTCAAAAAGCATGGGAAAATGTACAGAAACCTATGAAAATAAGAAAAAGTTGATTTTTGAACAGGCCTAGGCCTACTGTTCCTTCAAGGCTTTCGATCTATCGTCAAGTAAGACCTTCCGCCGTCATCCTGCAGAAGCACTTCTTCGAAGGCCAGCTTCGTTTTGATTTCAGCCAGCTTGTCCCTCAAGCATCATCTCAACTCTACACGAAGCGAATCAACATTTGAGGCGACCGGCGCCCGTTGAACAAACTTCAATGGGACAATCAGCATCACCTCGGGCCTACGTTCTACAAGGTCAACCTACAAGCATCTTCTCCACATCAAGAGGCCTAATAGACACGACCAGCGCTCGGTCAACAAGCTTCAATAGGACGGACAACGACACCTCGAGCCTACAGTAATAGGTTCACCTTCAACACTTCTTCAACAGAGGTTTTCATCGTCCCGGTAAACTAAGTCCATCTTTTCTAAGTAACTCTCGTGAAGCTTACATCAGCCTACCGCCGAACGGTAGGCTATACTCCCAAAGTGTGTAATTAAGCGTTCTAACTGACTCTCGTTAAAGAACGCAGTAGGCCTTTTCCCAATTCAGGTGTCATTCCAAAACCGTAATCGTGTAGCATCATGCTATTGTGTTCAATCATGTAATCCACAAATACTGTGCATCCGTTTATTTATGTAATTTATTTAGGCATTCATTATTGACGGCCGAATCCACTTCGTGTGTACTAAACGCACGTGCATTTTTATATCATTTACGAGCCCCAATCAGTACTCGACTTATGCGTAACTCTAGCCTACCTAATCCATTTACAGTGTACCAATTTAACGTGCATAATTTCCATTATCATTTGGCCGTATCATTTATTCCATGTTAATTCATGCATAACCATTAGCCTACACAATCAATGTTACGTATTCTATTCAGTGTACCAAAACGTACGTGCATAATTTCTATTATCACTAGGTTTCATATTTATGTTGTGTTCAATTTTGCATGCCATCAGCCTAACATAAATTAATACATTACTAGATCATTAGGCTCTTAACCATTTCTATTATTGGCTAAGCTCCATGTCATCTTAGCTTAATATAAAGGCCGTTAAATAATTGTTATTCACTATAATTATTGTCAACCTTTGTTATTCACTGTAAACAAATAACTGATTTATTTTCTTAATTAAATACAAAATAATAATGTGCATTTTATAACGTTAACAATATTTGCTTGAGTGTAATCCAAGCTGGTGACCTCGAAGCAATTCGTATCACTCGGAAATATTATAGTAGGACTATTCCATTAGCCACTTTCAAATGG
>JAJOZX010000839.1:145000-200000 GCA_023014485.1 Bathynomus jamesi
TACACCACTGAGCACATTTTCGTTTTGGTCTATTACAATTATGATTGCGATTATGGATTACTTCACATTCGCTTATGATTGTCCATTACAGTTCTATTGAAGTACATTCTTACATTATATATTAAGTCATTACATTCAGTTACAGTTTCATTTAAGTACATTACGTCGTTTACCATTCTTACAGTGTTTTTATATTTATATATGGTTATAATATATGGTTATAATATATGGTTATAATATATGGTTATAATATATGGTTATTATATATGGTTATTATATGTGGTTATTAGTACAACACAAGTACATGGGCACATACGAGATAATTTATATACAACATAATATGTTATAAATTTGGATCAGAGCGAGAGGAGATTTTTATCTCAGAAGCGTTCAACTTTGCTGTGATCAGCGAATTCGACCACTTACCCAAGCATTTATGAATATCTTGCGAGGGGTGAACGCACTTGAAAAAAAAATAAAAAAATACACGTGGACGTATTTTACATGTACGTAACACAATAGGTTGTGTGCGTAATATAGACACGCGTAAAATATGGACTGATAGGTTGATAGGCATCAGTAGACAATAGGTAGGACACAACATAAATAATGATGTATAGAGAATGAAGTTTTTTTTTTTATTATTATTAATCTTAAAAAATTTACCATATATTGAACATGAAAGATATCCACATATCAAATGGGTGATTCAGTATTGGCGGTATGGAAACGTGAAGAGAATTAAGTTACTTTATGACGTCATAGTTATTCACATTATGTCATACGTACAGTGTAACTGTAAGTCATTATTTGGGAGGACCTAAAAGAAACGAATTAAAGACAAAGAGTGGGTATCAAGGACTAAGAAGCACAACTACGGTTTCCAATCCTGTTATATGCAATGTGTATGCATAATCTAGGGTCGAGGGTGAGATGCAAGACAATCATACGTACAGTGTAACTGTAAGTCATTATTTGGGAGGACCTAAAAGAAACGAATTAAAGACAAAGAGTGGGTATCAAGGACTAAGAAGCACAACTACGGGTTCCAATCCTGTTATATGCAATGCGTATGCATAATCTAGGGTCGAGGGTGAGATGCAAGACAATCATAATTAACTATAATAAATTCTATAACAACTGGAAAATGGATAGGACTAAACCATAGAAATGGAAGATCGTGGGGTTGTGACACAAAAAAAATAGGAAGCTACAAGTAAAATTATTATCCAAACTCGCGTCAAGTGATTTTGGTTCTTATGTAAAAATGAATGTTGATTATTCATTGTTCATTTTTACATATATATATAATATATATATATATATATATATATATATATATATATATATATATATATATATATATACAGGGTGGGCCGTAAGTTTCCATACATAGGAAAAATAAACTTTTTTTTATGGACAACCATTTTTATTTATATAATATGCTCTACATGGTTGCCATTGTTTTGAAAACACATTTCAATACGTGTTCCCCACTGTTGATGAACACGCATTAGCACAGTTGACGTTATGCTTGTAATGGCGTTAGTGATACGTTCCTTTAGATGATTTATGTCTCGTATCTTTTCCTGATACACCATGGCCTTCAAGTGCCCCCAAAGATAGAAATCAAGGGGGGTGAGATCTGGGGATCTGGGAGGCCACTCCACAGGACCACGCCGACCAATCCAAGCATCCGGAAACTGCTGATCCAAATACCGACGCACGTGAAGACCATAATGAGGTGGAGCTCCATCTTGCTGGAAGTAAACTGGGAAGTTACCTTCCTCGTTTAGCAGGGATGGGAAAATCTCTTCTTGCAACATGTTAAGATACCTTTCGGCATTAAGATTTCCACTGACAAAAATTGGTCCAATAATTCTGTCACCTCATATCCCGGCCCACACCATCACTTTACCGGCACCTTGCATCTTCGTCGGACTCAGCCAGTTAGGGTTAGCATTACTCCAATAACGTATGTTTTGCCGATTAACCTCTCCATTGACGTAAAAATTTGCTTCATCAGTAAACAAGATCTTACATTCTTAGGGTATCTGAAACAAAAACAAACGTTTAATTTTTCCTATGTATGGAAACTTACGGCCCACCCTGTATATATATATATATATATATATATATATATAATATATATAACATATATATATATATATAATATATATAAATATATATATATATAATATATTAAAATATATATAAAATATATATATATATATAATATATTAAAATATATATATATATATTATATATAAAATATATATGTATAATATATACAAAATATATATATATTATACATATAAAATATATATATAAAATATATATATATATATATATAAAATATAGATATATAATAATATATATATAATATAATATATAATATATTTCATACATATATATATAAAATATATATATATATATATATATATACAGCGTGTCCCAAAGAAATGTATACCCACTTTGTTCGATAATACCAGCTATGAGGATAATAAATATGCGTCTAGGAGAATTTGTCTAAAACAATTCGTCTAAAATACAATTTGTCTAAATCAATTTGTCTAAAACAATTTGTCTAAAATAGTTTGTCTAAAATCAATTTGTCTAATAACAATTTGTCTAAAATACAATTTGTCTAAAAATAATTTGTCTAAAATACAATTTGTCTGAACAAACAATTTAATATAATATGGCATACAAATTGTTGCCTGATGTACAATGCTATTTATTACTTGCCACGCCCCATCTTAAAAGGTTACCTCTTGTGCGGAATAGTACATCGAAATAGTTTGTCTAAAATAGTTTGTCTAAAAATAATTTGTCTAAAATACAATTTGACTAATAACTGAAGATAACTAGAAATGCATTTGTCTGCTTGATAAATTTGGAGTGAGGATGAAAAGATTGAAAATGGGTTGATTTTATTTCATAATATACCTAACCTAACCTAACCGGGTTATGGGTTCCGGGATAACTGATTTCGATGTACTATTCCGCACAAGAGGTAACCTTTTAAGATGGGGCGTGGCAAGTAATAAATAGCATTGTACATCAGGCAACAATTTGTATGCCATATTATATTAAATTGTTTGTTTAGACAAATTGTATTTTAGACAAATTATTTTTAGACAAATTGTATTTTAGACAAATTGTTATTAGACAAATTGATTTTAGACAAACTATTTTAGACAAATTGTTTTAGACAAATTGATTTAGACAAATTGTATTTTAGACGAATTGTTTTAGACAAACTCGCCTGATTCGAATAAATATATTACTTTTTATATGTTTTTTAATAAAGAATTTTCTCCTGAATCTAAATATGTAATTATTTTTATTAAAAATTGAAGAACAAAAACGTTACAGATGTTTAAATTATAATTATTATTTTCGAGACTTCATGTGCGATATTTCTAATATTTTAACCGACTGTTTTGAGATACTTATGTTTAGTGTTGATATTGAAGCATAAATGTTGTAATTATTAGTTAATTCAAAAAATTTACAAATTCCATGGTTAAATGACACTTTATCTAAGATGTTCGACGTCTTCCAGAACGTTGTTTTTGTAAGTTTTGCACAGTGCCGTCGGTTTCAAACTTATCTCGTATACGTGCAAAAATATTAGAAAATATCGCACATGAAGTCTCGAAAATAATTATAATTTAAACATCTGTAACTTTTTTGTTTTTCAATTTTTAATAAAAATAATTACATATTTAGATTCAGGAGAAAATTCTTTATTAAAAACATATAAAAGTAATATATTTATTATCCTCATAGCTGGTATTATCGAACAAAGTGGGTATACATTTCTTTGGGACACGCTGTATATATAATATATATATATATATATATATATATATATATATTATATATATATATATATATATACATATAATATATATATTATATAACATATATATATAAAATATATATATATAATATATATCTCTATAATATACATATAATATATATACAGTGGACCCCCTAGTTACGAGGGGTTCGACTAACGAAATTTCGACATACGAGGCGACCTCAATGTTAAAATCTGGTTCGAGTTCCGAGAAAATTTGCGACCTACGAGTGGCAAGCGAGAACATTATCATGTCGGATGACTCCCCCTCTAAGCAGTGACCCGTCCCTGCTGTTTCCGGCCTGACCTCAGATGACGACTATGCATGGATTTGGATTTTCGACACGGATTTTTACTTACTGTAGTACCGTACACCATAACTCAAGGTAGGGTAAGTACTGCACACAAATTATTTTATTAATTTTTATTAACTAATATATACACTGTGCTGTACACATATTATGTATTTTATTAATTTTTATTAAATATACATACAGTATATGCATATTTATTAAGAAATAGGGAGGAAATTTGGGATTTGGAACGGATTAGGCCATTTACATGTTAAACACGGTCCGACATACGAAATTTTCTACTAACGAGCGTTTGACTGGAACGGATTGTCCTCGTAACTCGGGGGTCCACTGTATATATATATATATTACTGTAAAAGCCCGACGAGTGGTAAATCTTCGGATTTGCCGGTAGATCTTGACATTTACCATGTACATCTAGTGAAAGTCCTAAAAACAAGTGAAATTTTACTTATTTCGCCCTTTTACCAAATCTACATGGTAAATGTCAAGATTTACCATCAGAAGTTGTAAAAGCAAGGATTGAAGAGAAATTACTAAAACTGGGAAAAAAACCATTTATTTAAATATAATAGCAACTTAAAAACGCGAAACATTCTTGCACAAAAAAAACGATTTCATTTACTACAGTATGGTGAACTGTTGTGGCACTTTGAATTGCATAAAAGGCCAGAGGCCTTCCACAAACATCTTTTAGTTAGGTTAGGTTAGGTTAGGTTAGGTAAATCTTCACATTTACCATGTAGATTTGGTAAAAGTCCGAAATAAGTAAAATTTCACTTGTTTTTCGGACTTTTACCAGATGTACATGGTAAATGTCAAGATTTACCGGCAAATCTTAAGATTTACCACTCGTCGGGCTTTTACAGAAACATATATTATAATATATACATATAATAATATATATATAATATATATATATATATAATTTAATATATATATAATATTATATATATATATATATATATATATATATATATATATGTATATACATATTATATATATATATATATATATATATATATATATATATATATATATATATATATATATTAGTGATGTAGCTGATGTCATTTTTTTCACATCCGCGGATGCGGATGCGGATGCGGATGTCTACATTTTCGTTATTTTTTAGGATATATTCGAGATTTGTTGTGTTTAACGTATATAATAAGTTATTATATAGAGAGAGCTGTAGCTATAATGTAGTATAATTGATTAATTGTACAATAATTGCTGTACTTTTCTCTGAACATATAAAATAATATCAAGCATCTAACTAATATAGAAATCAATTAGTGAATTCGTCTGCAAATAAATTCGTTATATTTTGTTGAGTTTCAGCCACAATTAGAAACCATAATTGTGTTACCAGGATGCGGGACGTGAACCCAACTCAAATGCACCCCACCGACCTCTTTCCCCAACCTCCACCCTTATAGAAAGAGATCTTTAATTAGCTTGATAATTATAGGAAGGTTATGCTTAAGGAACATTAATTTTTCTGCTTTTTCTGCTGCCAGTCTGTTTCTCTTTTCATCATATATTAATCCAGCACTGCTAAATAATCTCTCGCTTGGTACGTTTGTTGGAGGACAGGCTAAATGTTTCCTTGCAAGTTTACTCAAGTATGGATAGATATTCTGCGTATTTTTCCACCAACTAATAGGATTGTCACATGCAGCCAGGCGTTTTTCTTGGTGATAGCTCTCGATCATTCTTACTACATCTTTTGACATCGCGTAGGTCTCGTCATTGCTGCTTGACTCAAGAAACTGAGAGACAGATTCTGTGATAGATTTGCTTGTTGAAGGTGTTGGTTCTGTCACTGAAACTTTTATTCTTTTGGTGGGTGGCGAAGCGACAGATTCAAGAGATTGAAGCTCTTCAACTGCTTTGCCAAGTGGTGATTTAACTCGTTCTAATGTACTAGGTGAAAATAACTTAGCTTTGTAACGTGGATCTAAGTAGGTTGCAAGAGAGTAACTTCATACAAGAACAGCCTCTCGTCTTGTCGCTTGCATCACTTTTGGGCACAATGAACTAGTTCTATTAATATAGTAGAATTTGATAATTTCCGCTTATTAATGACGTTTTATCTCAACGGTCCACATCCGCACGACATCCGCAGTCCAAAGTGCGGATGCGGACGCGGATGCGGATGCGAGAAAATGTGCGGATGTTCCGCGGATGCGGATGCGGATGCGGATGTGACGTACATCACTAATATATATATATATATATAATATAATGTTATAATGTTTCAGACCGTAGGATCCACTGATGGCTGGTTACCTAACTGTGTTCGTAATTGTGTAGTGTGTATGTCCTCCGTGGTGGCGAAGGGGACCTACAATTTTACGTGGGTTCTAAACCACAAGAACATAAGAAATTTATGTAAAAACTGCCTGTACATTGGCAACGACCAATTTTTACAAAACTAAATAATTATCAATTTAAAACTAATTAATTATCGATTTAAAACTGAAGATAGAATCTCTGGATCCAGAGGATCAAGTCATAATAGACTACTGTCCACAATATGTTACACTCTATATCTATTTATAACTGACATACAAATATATCAGATCTAAAGAATCCAGTCAATTTCATTACGGTATCCATCAATACTAGTACCTTGCCAACCAAAACTAATTCACGGTCCATATCGATTGTGGACCAAGTCAAAATTTACAACCATATACATTACAATATATATACTTAGGAGGAAAAGTGTAGGTGTGGCTATAAAGACTGTACAGTAATGTAGAAATGTGTGTGCACCCATTTTGGGTCTCCCATTTCAAGTTGTTTGTGGGCAAGTGAAGAGCATGAGTTTTTCAATATCTCACAGTACTATCGGGGGCACCGCTCGGCAGAGGAATCTCTTTAAATGGGGCGTGTAAGGACAGAGCGTATACCCTTACCCAAGCTGGCACCTCCCTATATCCCACAACACTTGTGTTGAGATGTGGGATCTATCACTACAATGCTTTAATTTTACTACCTTAAACTATACCCAATCTATCAACATATGCGTCCAAACGATTTTTAAACATGTTTATAGATGTGCTACTAATTCCTTCTACCGGCATACTATTCCAGCTATTTACAATTCTATGCGTAAAAAAGTTTTTGGCAACTGTTGTCTCGAACCTTCTACTTGTCAACTTACACCCGTTATTTCTTGTCGTATTATATTGAGATATATCGAAAAAGCTATCTCTATCTACGTTATCAACCCATTCATAATTTTGAACACCTGGATTAGATCACCCCTTAGCCTTCGAGTCTCGAGTGTAGTCAATTTTAACTCCTTAAGCCTATCCTCGTACGACTTTGACCTAAGCGACGGAATCATCTTAGTTGCTCGTCTTTGAACTCTTTCGATTTTGTCTATATCTTTTTGCATATGTGGATTCCAAAATTGGACCGCGTACTCCAAATGGGGTCTAACTAATGATTTATAAAGAGGAACTATAATATCGCGCGATTTCTACTAAAAATTCCGAGCTATAAAACCTAACACTTTGTTTGGCTTATTGACCGCTGCTGGACTTTCTTTCGCTACTTTTAAATCACCAGTGACTATAACTTTTAAATCTTTTTCCTGCTCTACGCTTGTTAAATCTTTCCCTGACATATTATACGTAAAATTACCGTTACGCGAACCTATATGCAAAATTTTGCACTTATCAACGTGCAATCAATCAATCAACCAATCAACGATTTTATTCAGATCTTCCTGGATTTTACCTCTATCTTCGTCATGAATCGCCCTACCACCCAGCTTCCTGTCATCCTCAATCTTTGAAACTGTACTAACTAGGCCGACATCTAAATCGTTAATATATATAAGAAAAAGCAAGGGGCCCAATACAGAACCCTGAGGAACGCCACTCGCTACATTAGCCCAACACGACTCCGCTCCATCAACGACCACCCTCTGTTTCCTACCTCGTAACCACTCTTCTATCCAATTTATTACTACACCCCTGATTTCATGAGCCTTAGTTTTTACAATGATACTTTTGTGCGCCACGGTGTCAAACGCTTTTTCAAAATCTAAATACACTACACCAACCGCCCGATGTCTATCGTAAACGTCAACCACGCTTTGGAAAAATTCTAAAAGATTAGTTATGCAAGATTTGTTTCGCCTAAAATCGTGCTGCGTATTTCTAACTAGTTTATGCAATTCTAAGTGTTCGACTATACGATCCCTAATTATTGATTCCAGTAGCTTACCTACAACAGACCTTAAACTGATTGGCCTATAATTTTCCGCCGCACCATTATCGCCTTTCTTAAAGATAGGTGTTACGTTTGCTAACTTGAAGTTATTTGGTACGCACCCCTCAGAAATAGACGCATTAAAAATCTTTGTTAGCGGCACAACAATGCTATCTTTTAATTCGTTTAGTTGTATGGGATATATGGAATCCGGCACCGGTGATTTACGAGTTTTCATTTTATCAATATAGCGCATTACTTCCCCTTCACTAACCACAATATTATCCAAAATATTACCTTATCAAAAGGTATTAAGTATATGACCGTAGGGATATTCGTTACATCTTCTATAGTAAAAACTGACGTAAAAAATTCGTTTAGCAAGGTAGCCATTTCCTTGTTTTCAGAAACTAGATCTCCGTTTACATTTTTCAACGGCCCCAAGGCACTTTTTACTGGATTTCTATTGTTGACGTATTGAAAGAATCGCTTGGGGTTTTCTTTACCGTCACGAGCTTGGAGAATTCAAATTCGCCCTTGGACTTCTTTATTACAATTTTCGCTTCACGCCTTAGAGATATGTAGTTGTTTCGTAACCACAAATTGTCTTTATCGCACTTATGTATCCTATAAGCCCTATCTCTACTCTTTATAATTTCTCCTTCTCTAGAAGTAAGCCACAAAGGCTTGTTGTTTACTTTCGCACGCTTAATTTTGTACGGTACACATTCCTCATTTATAGTCCTAAATACTGTTTCGAACGATTCCCACATTAGTTTTGCGTTGGAGTTCCCCATTACGTTTTCTCAATTGACGAGTGACAATTTATTTCGAAATTTGCAAAAGTCTGCGTGATGGAAGATGGGAATTTTTGTCGAGTTAGTTGGTTTCGAGTGACTTACTGAGAGGACAAACTCTACCATATTGTGATCGCTATTGCTTAACTGTTCTATTACTTGAAGATCAGTGATTAGCCTATCATCCGTAGTTATTACTAAATCTAAAATACTGTCCAACATCGTAGGGTCCCCAACCTTTTCAATAAGAAAGCTATCCTCGAGAAAATTAACTAAACGATTACCTTCCGCGTCTCCCTGCATTGTATCGTAATTCACGTTGGCACAATTAAAGTCACCCATAACTAAAGCCTGCTCACTATCGATTATTCTCTTTAGTTCACGATATAACGCTTCGTCCGTATCAGCTGTTTGATTAGGGGGCCTATATATAACCGCAACAACAAGTTTAAAATCGTTCAATTTAAGTTCTGCTATAGTCGAATCTATTGGTTCTGGAATTTTGTGCTTTACTTCTACAACGTTCGCAAATTATCTTTGATATACAACATAACACCGCCTCCTCGCCTACCTATTCTGTTTTTAACAAAAAGTCTATAACCTTTAATTTCATACTCCCCTACAAAGTCACGTGTTTCAGTGCTAAGCCACGATTCTTTTATTGTAATTATATCATAGTCTTTACAAGCAATTAAAGAAAAAAATTCGTTAATTTTATTTCGTAGACTACGAGCATTTAGGGATAGAACCTTCAAATTGTTTGTTACTGCGACACCTTCGCGAGCGCAGGGGAAATTTGTGGAATTTACGCTGGGACCGTTCGAGAAAAGAAGAGACAGTATTATGAAATAGTCTTCCTAAATGCACAGCTCCAACGTCATTAAGATGAAGTTCATCTTCGAGGAACAAGTCCCTCATGCCGTAGAAACTGTTCCAAAAATTCGCAAAATGCACACCTCCCTGTTGGCAAAGAGACTTTAGGTTATTGTTAACATAGGTCGCCTTGCTGTAGAAATCGTTACGTTGGATAACATCAGTACACATTTGAAAACTTGTCGATCGATTTTTACAAACTAGTTGGTGATTCTATATAATTTGAGCGCGCTGATCTAAAAAATATAGTTACTTTTTCCCTATCACGTATGGTTTTCTTACTACAGGGTGTGTCATAAATCCCCCATTTATCCCCAAATGTGAACCATCTTATCGAGACCAACATTGGATTGCACATGCTAAACCAAACATTTTGTTGTTATAGACTACAGTAACGCTTACATAATAATGTAGGGTAAATATATATAACAACCAGTCCCGTTCCCAGCAAAATACTCTCTCCGCTCCCATCAATGGGTGGTTAACATTTGGGGACAGATGAGGTATTACAACACCCCTTGTAGCACGAAATCTTTAGGTGATAGAGTAAAACCTAATTAAAGCAGAATTAAATAGCTCCTAGCTCTTGGACAAGCATATTGCTTGTTTATGAAAGAATAAAAAAATAACTGAAAGAAACAAAATATATTTACCTTATTTACTTGTACCAAGCGAAGTATGTGTCGGATGCCAATAAATTGTTCTCCTGCAATCTAGACCCCAAAAGTTCTGCAGAGTTCTTAGGCAGATTCAAATCCCTGACTAAGTCATTTAGTTCGGCTTGGGTTAATGGTTTAGGATCTCGGTCAGCTGTTGGCTGTTCATAAACATCATCATTGTCTGGATTTGGAGCTGAATCAGAATCTGAATTGTATTGATCCAGACTCTCGGGTGGGCGGGGAATAGGAACTTCTGGACCATGGGGTACCGGCCTTACTGCAGATGGAAGACGTGGGTATTGAAGGCTCTCTTTATTCTTTGCATTATAACCTTTAACATTGCAAGAACAGAAGTAGCAGTCGTCTGTATGGTTTCTAGGCTCGTGCCATACCATAGGGATCCCAAATGGCAAACTTTTCTTTTCACCTTTGCTCCAATTCCTTAGTGCTGCAACACACGTAAGACAAACCTTGTGTGGAGCTCAACTTTTGTCTTGATCTCCTAATTTAATTCCAAAATAAGCATGATAAGCTCTCTTAATGAAGGTCGTTACATTTGTCCTTTGTTTTACAACAACATACCGACCACAAATATAACAAAATATGTCTGGACTATGGGTACATCCTCTAGAAGCCATTATTAAAATTTTAAAGGCATAATGTTAGAATTATCTATCTGAAAAATATGAAAAAACGAAATTAATTAAAGATAAAAAAGGTAAAAAATTACAAAACGCCCCAAAATTGTTTTGCTAATAACTTTAAAACTGTGGGTGATAGAAAAAAAACTGGTAGCATTTTTGAATTCAGCGCAGCGAACTGCTTCAGAATCACAACTCAAAATAAAGCAATCGATTTTCATGCAGACTGGTGTAATTCGAGGAAGTATACCTGTTAAAACAATCTTATTAGTTTTTTCCTTTAATCGCTCTAGTAAGTCTCTGTACCTAGCCAGCAGTTCTCCCGATCTAAGGGGTTCCAAAAAACATTAGCCCCCACATTTGCAGTTTACATGTTTACTTATATCGAAATAGTTTTAGTGATTAAAAAAATATATAAAATTCTTTATACTACGTTCCAAATTATTAAGCAGATTTCATTTTCTCCAATGTTTTCAAAAGTTTTTCCCCGATTTCAATGAAATTTATAGCAAATAATTACTATATATAGCAGCACTGATGGTATTCATTTCGATAAAATTTTGATAATTAAAATAATTATCTCTTTTTATTGAAAAATATGTAAATATGATGTTCCGAATTATTAAGCAAGTATTCTATTTACAGATCTAAATGGTGAAAATGGGTAAGAAGAAGGATTTAACACTAACTGAGAAAAGAAAAATAGTCAAGTTACTCGCTGAAAATATAAAATCTATTGAAATTGCGAAGCAGTTTGGCAGAGCTTATCGAACTGTAAACAAGTTTGTAGCGGAGGGTACCAAACTGAGGCAGCGAAGTGATAAAGGAGCTATAAGAAAAGTGACAAGGCGGCAGATATCTGTAATCAAGCGCAAATTGCAAAGCATCCATTGTCCTCAAGTAAAGAGGTTTTTTGAGCAGGCTGGCATACATAATGTACCAAGAACATCTCGATGTGGAATCCTGGCAAGACGTGTAAACCTACGATTCAGTCACCATTAACACCCAGGTACAAGAAGCAGCGTGTTGAATGGGCGCGTCAGGACGTGAAAACAGATTTTAATACTGTATTGTTAACCGATGAATGAAAAGCAACCCTTGAGGGATCTGATGGTTGGTCAAGAAGATGGATTGCTAAGGGTCAATCTCTACCATGGAATGAGGTTTTCTTTTAGAAAGTTTGTGTAAGACTGGGCATTCATTTCTACACCATCAGGCACTCTGTATGGGACAGCTACTTCATTGCCTATCAATCCTGCCCAAAACATGACACTACCTCCAACTTGTTGGCGTCTTAATCTCGATGGTAAAAATTGGCTCTCAGCAATCCATCTTCTTGACGAAACATCAAGTCCCTCAAGGGTTGCTTTTCATTCATCGGTGAACAATACAGTATTAAAATCTGTTTTCACGTACTGACACGCCCATTCAACACGCTGCTTCTTGTACCTGGGTGTTAATGGTGACTGAATCGTGGGTTTACTCGTCTTGCCAATTGTTTGGAGGATTCCACATCGAGATGTTCTTAGTACATTATGTATGCCAGCCTGTTCAAAAACCTCTTTACTTGAGGAGAATGGATGCTTTGCAATTTGCGCTTGATTACAGATATCTGCCGCCTTGTCACTTTTCTTATAGCTCCTTTATCACTTCGCTGCCTCAGTTTGGTACCCTCCGCTACAAACTTGTTTACAGTTCGATAAGCTCTGCCAAACTGCTTCGCAATTTCTATAGATTTTATATTTTCAGCGAGTAACTTGACTATTTTTCTTTTCTCAGTTAGTGTTAAATCCTTCTTCTTACCCATTTTCACCATTTAGATCCGTAAATGAATACTTGCTTAATAATTCGGACATCATATTTTACATATTTTTCAATAAAATGAGATAATTATTTTAATTATCAAAATATTTCATCGAAATGAATACCATCAATGCTGCTATATATAGTGATTATTTGCTACAAATTTCATTGAAATCGGGGAAAAACTTTTGAAAACATTGGAGAAAATGTAATATGCTTAATAATTTGGAACGCAGTGTATTTATTGCAGGTATTAAAATTACTCTAGCTCAGTGCTCGGGGAACAGGGGTAAATTACCCCAAATGGGGTAAATTTAAAAATTTTGGGGGTAATGCGTGCGGTATGAGAGACACTTCCTTCAGAGCCTCAGTCGTGTGTATGGTATCATGAAACGAAGAGGTGCTCCTAGTGCTTGACACTTGTGCTGATATTTTTTTCATATATTTTTATTTTATTTTGTTACATAAATGTGGCGTTATTCTAAATTTTAGAATATTACGAATTTACGTCCTGATTTTGATGTTGTTGTATCAAAAATGAAACAGCATCATTTTTCCAAAACCTGAAGTGGAGATGTTTTGAATGAAATTCTTCAGTTCTTCAATCCTTTTTACTAATTTTGTTTGTGGGCTATTCTTATGCCAGCATGTGTGGCTTTTTTTTATTTCTCCATAATATGTAATGGATCCAATAAACATTTTTTGAATTTGAATTTTTTGTATACCATATGCAACAATTTTAAGAGCAATTGGCTTGTTTTTGTTTACTTTGAAGTCAGGGGGTAATTTCATTTTACTCAAATAGATTTTTGGGTAATACACAAAAAAGTTCCCCGACCCTTACTCTAGTTGATAAAGTGATAATATAATGGCTTCTCAATTAATTGGTGATTCGAAGAGGCAACGTGTGATAGATCGCATACGAGCAATAACATTTCGGGAAGCTCGTGATGCTGGAGCCACCTTTATAACACGTTCATGGGTTGCCAAAGGGTTGCGAAGAAGTGAGGACTTCGCCAAAAGAAATTGAAATAAAACTTTGGATGAATGTGAAATGGATACAACCAAATCTGGGCGCCCAAATTTGCCACTCTCTCAGGAAACAAAGGACATCATTGAAAGCGGTACGCGTAAGCGGAAAAACAGCTGTGCTAAACTTTCTAGAGAGATCGAAGTGTTGAGAGGAAAGATCGTTAGTGGTGAGATCATTCGACTGTACTGTCATAGGCAAGGTTTAAAGCCTTGGCATGAACTTCCAAAGCCACGAAAAACTCAACTTAACATCGATGACAATGTGGTTTGCCCATTATCTTGAAGATTGGGATGTGGATGATTTCATGCATTTAGCTGTCTGCGATGAATTTTTTGATTACGTAACACGTCGGCCTAACTACCAAAATGATCGAGTGTGGGCCACAACATCAAATGAAATAGATGACAATGAACATTATCGCGAATTATTAAAAAGTGCAGACTGTGTTGGTGGCTTGTTTTGTTCACTGCAAAGAAGCTCATGAGGGTGCTGAAGCAAATGGTCAGAGTTGGGATGGACAGTATTTTCGTGATATTATTCTATCCCAGCATGTCATTCCTTTTCTAAGAAACCCAAACAATATTATGGATGTCGATCAGGTCACACTTCTGCACGATAAGGCCCCCTGCTTTAAGGCATTAGCCACTCAACAGTTGTTGCGGAACTATGAGATCGATTTCTTTGGAAATGAAGAATGACCAGGAAATTCTCCTGACCTGAACGTCTGTGAACACATTGGATCAGTTATAAAGGACAAGGTTGAATTTCTCTTGTTTCAAGAACCTGCAGCAAATCGATTTTCGAAGGATACAATGACGCAACACATTGAAACTGTTTTAGCAAATTTGCGTAACGATCAAGATCTATTCACGTCACTTTTGGCAAGCTACTCAAAGCGAATTCAGGGTGTCTTGGAAGCCAATGGCGGGAACACCAAGTTTTAATTGTTTCTCATTAAATGCAGGATTAAATTCTCTTTTGTAAGGTATGTTTAGTTTTACTGTACCTCTAATGGTTTAAGCCACAGGTGGGGGTGCTAAGGTTTATTGGAGCCCCGTACAATTTAAAACGGTATTAGTACCTACATGAATAACATACGTTGTGTCCTCGGCGGTACCGTCTGTAAAATGGTCAACACTATTAGTTATACATACTCCACCCTTGCACCAGGGTAGCAGTAAAGGCGCCTACGACGAGGGTTTCTCCCACAGAATTCCTCGAGCTGCCCTCGAACAATGGAATCGCCAACGAGTCGTATTTCCGGTTCATCAGCATCTTCGAAACCTAAAACAGAAAACTTATTGCTTGTTATTACTGGTAGACAAGTCTTAAGTTTTCTCAATGGGGCTCCATTACGCACTGGAACGAAGGGTTGGGAACTATGGGAAAAGAGAGGGCTATTAGTACTATTTATATTATTAGTAGAAACTGAGGTAGGAGGGGTCGTAACTGGAATCTCAAGTGATTCTAATTTTACCGCCAGGAGCATCACGTTTTCTTCAAGCCTCACCCTGGCCTCCATCTCACGTTCTAACTCGTTCCTCAGCACTTCCATGCTTGAGCACCACCTGCAAACTAACTTTTCATTATTATTAGCCATTGTAAACGCGTAAGCTGCAAATTTCCCTTCACAGCGACTGCAAGTACTTGATGAGTGTGCCATGCTTTTAATTAGTTGAGAAACAAAAAAAAAGCAAGAAACAAGCGTTTGGAAATTAATAAGTTACCACGTAGGTCTACCGCGTGCTTATTGTGCAGTCACCTGCGAAAACCCGCAAAAATGTTCTTGAAACGCAGAAACAGGTTCTTGTAACACAAATTTATACTAAATGAATATATAATTAAGCTACCGACGAAAGATCTGTAAAAAAAAGAGTATTAATAATACTTATCTGATCGTGATTCGACCGACTTTTTTCCTTTTTTCCCTCGGTGTGTGACCACACTCTACCTGATCTCCCAAAGGAAGGGAAAATGAACCTTATTTTCTGATAGATTTGAAAAACAAACAAGGGAAAATGAACCTTATGACTCCTTGTTTTCTGATAGATTTGAAAAACAAACAAGGCAAGCCACGTGCAATAACCTTCGTTTAATCAAATAATATAGTACTGAATAAAGTAAATAAATGAAATATATTCGTTAATGAGTGATTAGTAACACGAAACACCAAACACTATTTTTTTTAAAGACACCTCAACGAAAACCACTTATTCAATTGATAACACTACACTTGATAAAACACGTCTGTTCACAAGGAAAGACTGAATACATATATGAATATATATATATATATATATATACACAATATATATATATATATATATATATATATATATATATATACACAATATTTATATATATATATATATACAATGTGTACACACACACACATATATATATATACACAAAATGTGTACACACACACACACACACACACACACATATATATATATATATATACACAACCTTACAACCTTACAAAGGTTCCGCGCGGTGATTTCTCATTTCGCGAAGGTCAAGCTTGTCGCCCCTCCTCTCGAGTTGGCCTGGTGAAATAGTGAATTGGATTCCTGCGCTCTCCACTTCACATAGCCAGGTTCGCCCGGCTCATTGGGGATTGTTCTGAGCCAGGCATCTAGTCTTATTTCGAAGATTTCCACTGCAACTCCCTTCGTGTTTCTTAGGTCTTTGGGCAACAGATTAAACAGTTTTGGTCCTCTCACTACAAAACTATTTTCTTTCAGGGTTAAGGATGTTCCCTGTCTCGCCTTCAATTTGGGAATACGACACAGTCTACCGCTTCTACTTTCCACCGTTATTTGGGGAGTTATGGGATTCAGCGTAAGATTCGGGACTAGTTTTCCATTATTTTCCAAGTGTAAATAATGGTGTATCTCTCTCTTCTCCTTTCCAATGAATATAGGTCTGGTTCTCGTAACCTTTCCCAGTAATTTAGTTCTTTGCACCCATTGATCTTGACTGTGAAGCTTCTTTGGATCCCCTCCAGCTGTTTAATGTCTTCTTTTTTATATGGGGATGTTAGGACCGACCAGTATTCCAATTTGGGTATTATCAGGGTTTTCAGTAGAGGAATCATTACATTCCTATCCCTTCGTTTAAAGGTTCTCATTATCTGACCCGTTATTCTCTTTCCTCTGTTTACTGCTATCTTATTTTCTGTTTCCAATTTCGCATCATCTGTCATTACAACCCCTAAATCTTTTGCTCTGGAATTTCTCGGAATTTCCTGTCCATTTGGGGTATAATATTCCATGGATTTTAGGTCTTCTCTTTTTCCGTACTCAATGAGTATATATATGTATATATACACAATGTATATATATATATATATATATATATATATATATATATATATATATACAGGGCGTCCCAAAAAAATGTATACACACTTTAAGTAATTATATAGGCAGTGTTTATTAAAATACATTTCATTTTCAAAATGTAATAGAATCTACAGACATTATTAATTGTTTTGTCAACGCCTGTTTTCAAACTGACGTCCGTTCTGGTCCAGGCACTGCTGATAACGCGAAGCAATGGAATCGCAAACATCACGAAACATTTCGTTTGGTATTTGTGTGCATTCTCGTTCAATGGCTGCTCTCAATTCAGCGACTGTTGCAGGTTTTATAGCGTAGACTTTGTCTTTTAAGTATCCCCATAAAAAAAGTCTAGTGGTGTGAGGTCTGGTGAACGCGGAGGGTATTCTACGAAACCCCTTCGTCCAATCCACATCCACATCGTGCCAAGTACCACTCGCAATACTCCACTCTTCGGTCCGGATCATCTTCATTAATAGCATGGACTAATCTTGGAATGTAACTTTTCCATTGACAGCGCTTCAAAATGCGTTGGACAGACGATTCTGAAATTCCTACCTCACGACTCGCTTGCCGCACAGATTTTCTTGGACTTTGGTGATACGTTTCCAGTACTCTTTCTTGCTTTGTGGGGCTTGTCGATGTCCGTGGTCTTCCGGAACGCTACTTGTGGACATTCTGAACATTTCCATCGGCTTCAAACTTATCTTTAATTCGAGTGATGGTAAGTCGCGTTGGTGGATCTGTTTGAAACTCCCTCCTAAACTGTCTTTGCACTTCAACTGCGTTTTCACACTTCCAGTAGCATTTTAGAATGAATTTCCTTTGTTCAAAGCTTAGTCTGACTGCCATTATTAATTCTGAAGGGTTTAACTTGGAAAGAAAGAAACATCAATTGAGCTATCAGCTGTTAAAGTGTGTATACATTTTTTTGGGACGCCCTCTATATATATATATGTACAATATATATATACACAATATATATATATATATAAGTAAAATATATACATATATATATATATATGTAAATATATATATATATATATATATATATATATATATATATATATATATATATTTATACCCCTCCGTCTATGGCCTTAGGTGGTTCGAAATCGACGGGGGTTCTGGTTGGGAGGCAGCAACGGATATTTCTCGCGATAGTTTTCTTCTATAATATTCTAATTTTTCTCTCTTTTCTTTTTTTCTCTTTCTATAACACTCTGATACATTCTCTGAAGGTTTGCCGATTTTCTTTTTATAACTTATCGGGAACTATTTTCTCTACTTTATTTACTAAGTTCTCTGAAGAGAGCCAAACTCGAAGGGGAAAAATAGAAAGTTTATCTCACTGTAATTTACTTTTAAAAATGTACAGGTAGTGCTCTGAATTTACAGGGGTAGAGGTTCGACCTCTTTCGACCATGGCTTAGGCCGGAATCTAAAAAATTAAGGAGGCAAATGGCCTCTGCACCCTCCTCGCTGAGAGGCTGCTAACAAGAGAGTAAGTGAAGTCAAGATGAAAAAGAAGTACCCGTTATTTTACAATTACATGCTTTATATATAATCTATATTTTGGGGGAGTGCAGTTTGAAGGTTGTTTCCCCCTTTAAACATATGACCAGAATTTTTGAAAGACTCCAAATAAAAATTTAAAAAACAAAAAATAATCGTATTTTCGCCGAGTATATATTTCTAAAAGGCGATATAATTTCGGAGTAGTACATTGAGTACAATCTAAGTACATCACTGCGTACTGTTTAATTTTGGTTTTCAACAACTATGATTATAATTACGGATTCATTCATATTCACTTATTATCGTTAATTACAAGTTCCATTAAAGTACATTCACTACGTCATTAAGTACATTACATCATTACGTACATTAATTACATCAGTAAGTACATTAGTCACTTACAATTCTTACATTGTTTTTATATTTATATATGGTTATTAGTACAACAGAAATTACATGGGCACATACGGTATATATTTATATACAACATAACACACATGATATATAACATAACGTATGATAATGTTTTATAAATTTGAATCAGAGCGAAATGAGGTTTTACGTTCTCACATGCTCAATTTATGCTGTGATCATTGAATTGCTTACACTTAAATAAGCATTCTCGAGTTTATTGCGAGAGGCGAAATAATTTAAAAAAAAAAAATAATATAATACATGCGAACGTATTTGCACGACTTTCAACAAACAGGTACGGATGCATAAAGTTTTGTACACATTTCATAAACTGACGAGTAAAATGAATATTTAATGAAATTGACATAGGATAATGGTCAAGATAAGATATGGACGTATGGATGAATATGGTCGAATAATAGTTATATTACATCATACCAGACAGGCCACAACATATAAATAACGAGATATAAATTATAACGTTTTCATACGTCAATTCATAATCAATATGCGACGGCTATTCAATTCATACATACAGTACAAATCATTATTGGGATGATTTAAAAGAAACGAATTAGAGACAAAGAGTGGGTATTAAGGACTAAATATTGCAACTAAGGGTTTCAATCCTGCAATATGCAATGTGTATGCGTAATCTAAGAAAATTTAGGGACGATGGTTAGATGCATGATAACCATAATAGAATAGCCTAATAGAAAGCACAAATCGAAATTCTATCCAAACTCGTTCAGGCGATTTTGGTTTCTCATGTGAAAATGAACATTCGAACATAAAAACCATACAACATAAGTACTGTATGAAAATAATGAATATGAGGGTTTATATAAAGATTATCTAAATACACGGATTAGGTAAACATGAGGATTACATGAGTATAAATATATAAAGATATACAGAATGATATAAATATATATAAATATACCAAGTATATAATTGGATATAAGAATTATATAAATGGATATAAGAATTATATAAATGGATATAAGAATTATATAAATGGATATAAGAATTATATACATGGATATAAGACTTATACGAATGAATATAAAAATATATGAACATAGGAATTATTCATTGTTCATTTTTACAGGGCTCTCTCCTCTAGAATGATATTAATACAACAATATAATGCAATACAAGTGATAAAATACAAGAATATAACATCCTAACGAATTCATATTAGATGATGACGAATTTTTCTTTACAATACAAATTTTATACAGAACAAGTGAGCTCGGGTGGTTGATTTACAATGCAGAGTAATCAAATCTAATTTTATACAACCATTTAATTTAAACAATCAATGATAGTTTTAAATTTTCAACAAAAATTTTAATTCTGTTTAATTTTTAACAAAAATTTATTTTTCTGTCGGAAAAATTACATACATAATGAATAAGTAGGTAAAAGGGAAAAATATAAATTTTCAAGTTCAGGAAATTTTCAGTTACCATGATCATACAATCTATAAACTAATTTTATTGACTATTGTAGGTAAAAATCGAATTACGTAATGGATGATATATAGACCTGTTGTGAAGTGTGTATTTTATAATTTTGAGGGACAGATTAGCTTAGAGGGTTGTTAAATTAACTGAATAAATGCATGAGCAAGATATATATAGTAAGCAAAAATGATTAAGATTAAATAGCATAGTTAGCACTTACACGCAATGAAGTAGTCTATTGTGATATCCAATGATTTTAGCATAAGGTTTGTATATATAGTATATATAGTGTGCATACATGTGTGTGTGTGTGTGTGAGGATTCGGGAGGTTTACGAATTAACAAAGTTATATATTAATTTAAATTGAGAGTAGGGTTATAGTCTTTTAAGTTTAAAGTCAATTATTATTAAATCCTAATACAGGTAGCATTAATGGTAATGTATTCGTATGAGGTTCAATGTAAAAGTGACTTCAGGTACGAGTGAATTCGAGTCTGTGTCAAAAGTACTAAAATTCAATTAGGGTTATAAATTTTACGTAATTAAATGAGTTACACGTATTAACGTAATAAAAAAAAACGCACTCAGAAGAACTTACAATTAAGTTGTGTGTGTTGGTATTAAAATTGAATTTCGACACAGAAAAAAAAAATTTGGAATACTGCATTCGGGGGAATTGAGAGTGACCAATCAGGGAGATATGATGTCTGAAATTAACAATATGTCGTTCCGTGAGCACTTTACTCTTTAGGAAACATTGATTGTCACACTGTTCAGAACAAAAATTAAAGGAGTTCAAACAAAACGGAGGGACGGCATGTTCCTCCGCATAGTAATTCAAAAAGGAAGTCATTGGGACATGATCGATTAATTATTACACAACTATTATCATCACATATACATTACAATAATTATCAAAATCATTATAAACAATTGTAAATCTGTTTTTGTTACAAGAAAATATATAATTTCACCTATACAGTATATTTATATATGCAACAACTGCATGCAAAAAGGAGACAAATCGGTCAATTTCCTTCTTACAACAACAAAAAAAAAAAGGTTGAACGAAAGAGAAAACCAATCAATTCAGGTTGAATTTAATTTTCTCTTATAACAAAAAGAAAGGTTGAATTAAATTCTCTTAAATTACATTCTCTTAACCTAAATTCTCTTAAACAAAATTCTCTTAAACAACAAAAAAAGTGGAATTCAATTGACTGCATTGAAAACTGACTTGGGACTTGAAACTGAGACTTGAAGCTTACTTCAAAACTGACTTCAAATGAAACTGATTTCAAATAAAACTGTCTTCAAATAAAACAAAGTGACTTCTAAACTGACAAAACTGACTTCAAAACTGACTGAAACTACTTGAAACTGATTAACTTGAATCTGATTAACTTGGAACTGACTAACTTGGAACTGACTAACTTGGAACTGACTGACTTGGAACTGACTGACTTGGAACTGTCTGACTTGGAGCTGACTGACTTGGAGCTGACTGACTTGAATCTGACTGACTTCGAACTGACTAACTTGGAACTGACTAACTTGGAACTGACTAATTTGGAACTGACTAGCAACATGAATCTGACTTGTAACTTGAAACGGAAACTTCTGATTTGAACTCTATCAAGTTTCTTGAAACTGAAACTGTCTGACTTGAACTCTGTCAAATATCTTGAAACTAAAACTGTCTGACTTGAACTCTTTCAAATATCTTGAAACTGAACTGACTGAAAATGACTGCACTTGAACTCTATCAAATGGGGTCTATTATTCTATGGGTTTGGTTATCCCTCTTGGAAGCAACCAACTAACTGAAACTAACTGAAATGGACTGCACTGAACTGCTATCAGTGGAGTCTACTGAAACTGAAACTGACTTGCACTTGACTTGCTATCAAGTGGAGACTATTAATCTCTGGGGTTTGGTTGTCCCTCTTGGATACAAGCAACTGAAACTGTCTGAAAACTGATTTGCAACTTATTTACAACTAAAACTGACTCTAAACTACTTCAAGTATCTCTATAAATCTCTGGGGTTTGGTTGTCCCTCTTGGATGCAACCAACTAAAACTGAAAACTGAAACTGGAACTTGAAACTGCTTCAAGTATCTCTATAACTCTATAAACTCTATAAACTCTCTCTTTCTTAATTTGCAAGTCAATTCAATTCAATAATTTGAAAAAATTGTGAACAAAAATACGAAATGTAAAAACATTTCACGCGAATGTACTTTAATATTATGTTTGGTACATAAAATAAAATTATTCTATACTAACTATAACAGTGAAAATAACTCTGAAAATAACTCTGTGACATTTAACTCTGTGACATTTAACTCTGTAAAAATTAACCTTGTAAAATTCAACTTCTGTGAAAATCAACTTCTGTGAAAATCAACTTCTGTTAAAATCGACATCTGTGAAAATCGACTTCCGTGAAAATCGACTTCTGTGAAAACCGACTTCTGTGAAAATCGACTTCTGTGAAAATAACTGTTTTAATTAAAAAAATGTATCACTGGTGTCTGAAATGTTCACTGTGTTTCTTGTTAATTCTGACTTGACTTAATACTAGTTAACTGGAATAATGCTGTCTCCTCAACTGTTTACAAATTACTTAAAAAAAAAAAAACTCTCTACTTAACAAAATTTCTACGGCGAAATCCTTACAGACGTGTCCGGAAGACGTGTCTTGCTGGCTACTTTCTCTAGATCAGACGAGACGTGGATAACTTGGAGTCGTTACACACCGGTTCAAGGGTGGATGTGACGAACTGGAAGTGTTAACACGCCGGCCAAATGTTGGGTCTTAATATCTTGGTAGTAGGGTTGCCACAATTTTTATCCTGATGCAGGGTAATTTCTATCCTGCCCAAAGGGTGGCCACTTGTTAAAATCCTGGCTATAGGGTCGACAGACTGTTAACCCCACCGTCTATGCACTTGGGTGGTTCAAAATCGACGGGGGTTCTGGTTGGGAGGCAGCAATGGATATTTCTCGCGATAGTTTTCTTCTATAATATTCTAATTTTTCTCTCATTTCTTTTTTCTCTTTCCATAACACTCTGATACTTTCTCTGAAGGTACGCCGATTTTCTTTTTATAACTTATGGGGAACTATTTTCTCTACTTTATTTACTAAGTTCTCTGAAGAGAGCCAAACTCGAAGGGGAAAAATAGAAAGTTTCTCTCACTGTAATTTACTTCTAAAAATGTACAGGTAGTGCTCTGAATTTACAAGGGTAGAGGTTCGACCTCTTTCGACCATGGCTCAGGCCGGAATCTACAAAATTAAGGAGGCAAAGGGCCTCTGCCCCCTCCTCGCTGAGAGACTGCTAACAAGGTAGTAAGTGAAGTGAAGATGAAAAAGAAGTACCCGTTATTTTACAATTACGTTTTATATATAATCTAAATTTTGGGGAAGTTCAGTTTGAAGGTTAAGTTTCCCCCTTTAAAAACCTGATCAGAATTTTGAAAGATTCCAAATAAAAATTAAAAAACAATAATAAAAAATAATCGTATTTTCTCCGAGTATATATTTCTAAAGGGCGACATAAATTCGTAGTACATTGAGTACAATATAAGTACATCACTGAGTACATTGTAATTTTGGTTTACAACAACTATGATTACAATTACGGATTAGTTTACATTCACTTATTATCGTTAGTTACAGTTCCATTAAAATACATTCACTACGTCATTAAGTACATTACATCATTACGTACATTAATTACATCATTAAGTACATTAGTCACTTACAATTCTTACATTGTTTTTATATTTATATATGGTTATTAGTACAACACCAAGTACATGGGTACATACGGTATATATTTATATACAACATGACACACATGATATATAACATAACGCATGATAATGTTTTATAAATTTGAATCGGAGCGAGAGGAGATTTTACGTTTTCAGATGCTCAATTTAGGTGATCATCGAATTGTGTACACTTGCATAAGCATTTTCGAGTTTATTGCGAGAGGCGAAATAATTTTAAAAAAATAAAAAAATAATACATGCGAACGTATTTGCACGACTTTCAACAAACAGGCACGGATGCATAAAGTTTTGTACACATTTCATAGACTGACACGAGTAAAATGAATATTTGATAAAATTGATATAGGATAATGGTAAAGATGAGATATGGACGTATGGATGAATATGGTCGAATAATAGTTATATTGCATCATACCAGACAGGCCGTAACATATAAATAACGAGATATAAAGTATAACGTTTTCATACGTCAATTCATAATCAATATGCCACGGCAATTCAATTCGTACGTACAGTACAAGTCATTATTGGGAGGATTTAAAAGAAACGAATTAGAGACAAAGAGTGGGTATTAAGGACTAAGAAGTACAACACGGGTTCCAATCCTGCTACATGCAATATGCATGCATAATCTAATAAAATTTAGGGACGAGGGTTAGATGCACGACAATCATAATAGAATAGCTTAATAGACACAACAAATCGAAATTCTATCCAAACTCGTTCAGGCGATTTTGGTTTCTCATGTAAAAATGAACATTCGAACATAAAAACCATAAAACATAAGTACTGTATGAAAATATTGAATATGAGGGTTTATATAAAGATTATCTAAATACACGGATTAGGTAAACATGAGGATTATATGAATATAAATATATAAGGATATACAGGATGATATAAATATATGTTTATATAAATATACGAAGTACATAAGTGGATATAAGAATTATTTAAACGGATATAAGAATTATATACATGGATATAAGACTCATACGAATGAATATAAAATATATGAACATAGGAATTATTCAGTGTTCATTTTTACATACACTACCGGTCAAAAGTTTAAGTACACCTACTAATTTCCAATGTTTTGCTGCTTAGCTCATGACATAAACTTCAAATGTAATCTTAACAGGTACTGGAGATGAGTTTGCTTACCTGGCTTTCATATTGTATGCTTTAGTGCATCTTCCCTATGCAGTGTGTTGTAACACAGAAGCTTCTTCAACATAGCCTTCAAAATGTGTTAAGTGACGTCTAGCATGCAACCTAAAATTAATGCTATTAGCTCTGCACAAAGGTCTGAAAACAGTTTATAAGTCTTTACTTTGGTAGTGTGTTTCTTTACGAGTATGTTAATACACGTGTTCAGTTATTAACATGCGCTGCAGGTCTTTACATATAAAATCCTTGCAGGGGATCTAGCTGTGTAGTTGAAGGTATATTTCTGTGTTTCAAAAAGCAAAAATGGGTGCCAAAGCTCAGTTAACAACAGAAAAAAGACAGTCGATTGTAACTTTGAGAAATAAGGGCCAATCACTGAGGCAAATTGCAAAAAAAATAAACGTTTCTATGAATGTGGTTGCTTGTGCCATTAAACGGTACGAAGAAACTGGTCAAAATATGGACAGAAAAAGGTCACGGCGACCAAGAACCACAACAGACTCAGAGGACAAGTATATCCGAGTCACCAGTCTGCGCAACAGACGCCTCACAGCACCTGAAATCAAGGCCCAACTGAACAACTCCAGAAGTACAACAGTTGCAACATGAACTGTTCAGAGAAGACTAAGAGAGGCAGGATTAAAAGGACGAACTGCAGCAAAGAAACCAATGCTGAGACTCCAGAACAAATTGAAAAGGCTAGCCTGGACTAAAAAACACCAAAAATGGACTATTGAGCAGTGGAAATTTGTCCTTTGGACTGACGAATCAAAGTTCGAAGTTTTTGGATTTAAACGCAGAGTATTTGTGCGGCGCAGAGTGGGTGAAAGAATGACACAGCAATGTGTTGTGCCAACAGTGAAGCACGGTGGAGAAAGTGTGATGGTTTGGGGATGTTTTGCAGGGGAGCAAGTTGGAGATCTCCACAAAGTCACTGGAATACTGAACCAACGTGGCTATCACAGCATTCTACAGCGCCATGCCATCCCATCTGGACTGCGACTAGTTGGCCAGCAGTTCATAATGCAGCAAGACAACGATCCTGAACAATTCCAAGCTGTGTCAAAATTACCTGAAGCAGAAAGAACGGCAATGTCAGCTCACAGTTATGGAATGGCCAGCACAGTCCCCGGATCTGAACACCATCGAGCTAGTGTGGGATGAACTGGATCGACGAGTGAAAGCCAAGCAGCCATCTAGTGCTCAGAAGTTCTGGGAACTCTTACAAGAGTGCTGGCAGCAGCTTTCACCAGACTATCTTCTTTCTCTTGTTGAGCGCATGTCTCGAATTTGTTCTGCTGTAATTGCTGCTAGAAGAGGCTATTTTGATGAATCTAAAATTTAGACTTTGCTTTTGGTAAATTGTCCTGATTTGTTGTTATTTAAGTTCCCATTTTGTACTTATGATTCGTGTCATGATAACTTAGTTAATAAATAAAAAACTTTAAACAAAATTTTAAATTTATGAATATTTCAGGGTGTACTTAAAATTTTGACCGGTAGTGTATATATACAGGGTGAGTCAAAAGTCTCTATACATAGGCAAAATGGTCATGATAAATAAATGATTATTAATTTTTTATTTTTTTGCAGGTGATGTGCTGAGATGCCTTTGTCCCAAGAAGAGCGTATAGAGATCATTCTTCTGGCAGGATCAGGAAGCTGTCGCAAGGTTGCCGAGGATTTTAACAGGAGACACGCCCCCGGCAGGCATATCACACACGACACCGTTGCCAAACTCATTGAGAAGTTCAAGAAGACTGGAAGTGTTGCAGACCAACCGAGAAGTGGCCGTCCACGAACAGCCACCGATGAAGGCACAGTGACCATGGTGCTGGCAGCGTTCGCAAAGAGCCCCCAAAAAAGAACTCGACGGATGTCTGCAGAATGCGGTGTCAGCCAAAGGAGTATCGTCCGCATTATGAAAGAGCACAGATAGCATCCATACAAAATGCAAATGTTGCAGTATCTTAGCGAAGACGACCCGCACAGGCGGCTGGAATTCTGTGAATGGGCAAGAACAAAAGTGGACGAAGACACGGAGTTCTCGGCTGGCATCCTGTTTTCAGATGAAGCCAACTTTTATGGTCATGGAGAGGTTAATCGTCAAAACGTACGTTATTGGAGTGATGACAACCCGCACTGGATGAGTCTCTCAAAGACGCAAGGCGCTGGAAAAGTGATGGTGTAGTGCGGGATATGGGGCAACACAATTGTTGGCCCTTTTTTCATTGACACCAATCTGAATGCCGAAATGTATCTAAACATGCTGCAAGACACAGTCATGCGGTCCCTGCTGAACGAGGACGGGGGATTTCCAGCGTACTTTCAGCAAGACGGGGCGCCACCCCATTACGGTATCTGCGTGCGCCAGTGGCTGGATCAGCAGTTTCCGAGTCACTGGATTGGCCGCGGTGGTCCCGTGGAGTGGCCTCCGAGGTCCCCAGACCTCACCCCCGTTGATTTTTACTTGTAGGGACACTTGAATGCCATAGTGTACCAGGATAAAATACAAAACACGGACCACCTAAAGGAACACATTCGTGATGCGTGTGCACGCATAACAACAAACGTGTTAACGCGCATTTGCCATGACTGGGAGAAACGCATCTGTATGTGCATTCAGTGTAATGGTGCCCACATAGAGCATATTTTGTGACTTACAAGTGATTGCATAATAAAGTGACCATTTTGTCTATGTATGGAGACGTTTGACTCACCCTGTATATACACACAGTGTATATATATATATACACACACATATATATATATATATATATATATATATATATATATATATGCATATATACATACACATATACTGTATATATAAATACACATATATATATACATATATATACATACATATATACACATATATATACACATATAAGCATATATATATATATATATATACACATATATACACATATTTGCACAGGGGCGGCTCTGGCCTAGAGGCTGTAAGGCTGCAGACCCCCCAACTAAAATGACGAATAATGCGTCTCTACGGTCTCTTTATTTTATTTAAAGTGTTGTATTAAACAAAAAATGAGATTCTAAACTAAACTGATTTTTATATATTAATAATGTGACGAAATATAGATAACTTCCAGCAAACAATGATGAATAAAAGGTTATTTAAAATGTAATATAAATATAGGGCCTACCGCGCTAAGATGTAAATTTTAAGGCTGCAATCGTGCAGTCTATACACAGTATACAGGGTATGAGGTGAGGTGAGTGCGGTCACTGCACTGCTGCCAGGTGCACGATGTCCCTAATGATTAATTTCACGTTTAATTCGCTATATTTGATGAAAGTTGATCTATTTAAAATATACTTCCGTCACCGTGTGTTAATATCAAACTATTAAAAACTGAATTTTCAAATACATTATTGGTAAAGTAGAAGATAATGATATGATATGCAGCAAAATTTGGATCTTTTAAGTCTGCAGCAGATGAAGCCTGCTAGCGTACAGTTGCAGACGGCACGTGACGGCAGTGTTCGGACGCTGGTTATCAAGTGTGGTCAGTCATTGTTTCCTGTGCTAGGCTGATCGTGCTTCTTTTTCAATTAAATTTATTATTGTGAACCAGATTTCTACTTGGTTATTTTGATTCAATTAGCTTATCTAAAACTTTTATTTCTCCCTTACATACAAGCCATGGAAAATACAGTGACGTTTTTTAAATCAATTACATTTTCAAGCCTAACCTACCTCGAAAAGGTTGAAATTAAAAACAAAGGCCGTCCAACTCCTGCTTTAAATATAGAAGAGACAGGTAAAAGTAGAAATAAGGATTACGTTCGCAAATTTAATTCAGCTATTTATGATAAACATGATTGGATTTGTGGCTGTGAACAAAGTAATTCTCTGTTCTGTTTCCCATGTTTATTATTTGGAGGAGAAAGTGAATGGACAACGAATGGCATTTCTAAGTTGAAAAACGTGCTTCCAAAGATAATAAAGCACCAGCAAAGCCAAAAACTTTTGATAAACGTAGTGAACTTATCTTTTCTTGGTAAAGTGAATATCAGAAATCAGCTGAGTGAAGCACATAGACAATCGATTGACAGACCTAATGAATTAGTGAAAAGAAATAGGGGCGTGCTATCTAAAATTATTGATTGCATATTATTCTGCGGCAAATTTGAGTTGCCATTACGTGGCCATGATGAGAGTGACTCTTCCCAAAATCCAGGAGTATTTCGCGGTTTGATTGATTTCTTGTGTAAATCAGATCCTAGTTTAGAATCTCATTTCCGAACTGCTACAGCTTTTAAGGGAACTTCAAAAACGATTCAAAATGAATTATTAGATTCTATATTAGTTCTTTGCAAAAAGAATATCAAGGAAGAGATTGAAAAAACTGACTACTTAGCTGTAATGTGTGATGAAACAACGGGTATTTATAATAAATCACAAATGGCAATAGTGTTCACATATGAACTAAAAGGAAACCCCGTTGAACGGTTTTGGAGTTTCTTCAACCCTCCAAATCTCACTGGAGAAGCTTTATCCGAAATACTCCTCAATGAACTGAATAGTTTACTATCTAATAAGGAGAAACTTATAGCTCAAACTTATGACGGAGCTGCTGCTCTTAGTGGAAAGCAGAAAGCCGTCCAAACAAGAATAAAAGAAGTCTATAAAAATGCTCATTACGTACATTGTTACGCACATCAACTGAACTTAATAATTGAGAAAGCAACATCAAAAATTAGCAAAGCAAGAGTTTTTTTCAATAGCTTGTCTGGAATTCCTGCATTCTTTTCAAAATCCCCTCAAAGAACAGCTGAATTAGAAAAAATTACTCATCGAATTCCACAAGTATCAGCAACTAGATGGAATTTTAAAAGTCGAACAGTAAACGCTGTATACGAAAGAAAAGATGAACAAATCGAGTGCTGCAGCATTTTAGAAACCTCTCAGTCAAAGGAAACTGGACTTGCAGCAGCTGGTATTAAAAGAATGCTAAATGATCCGGAATTTACTTTTTGGCTGGAATTCTTCAGTAAAATAATGCCCCAAGTTGAAATTTTATTCGCACAATTTCAATCTAGGTGTATTGAAGCAACAACCGCACAATCCTATGTAAACAAATTTACTGCTGCTATTGAAAACATTAAGCAAGAATATGAACACTTTTCTGAACAAAACAACTCAAATGAAGGAAATAAAAAGAGGAAGTTTTCAACTACTAATGAAACATCAATTGCAACAGATGTCTGCGATATAATTATCCAAGAATGCACTAATAGATTTAGCTTTACTGGCCATCTTGAATCCAGTAAACTGCTACTAAGAAATTGTTTTGAATCTTATCTTAAAGACTTTCCAACTGTGGAACTCGGCAAAGCTGTTGAAGCATATCCAATGCTTGACAAATTAAAACTCAAAACGGAACTATCCGTTCTTTATGGTCGAGACGATATCTGCTCAAACGACAAGCTCACTGATTTATTAAGTGTTCTCTTGGACAATAATTTAGAATCAGCATTTTCAGAAACAGATAAACTTGTAAAAATTTTAATAACAACGCCCATGACATCAGCTGAAACTGAAAGATGCTTTTCAACCTTAAAAAGAATAAAAACATTTCTTAGAAACTCGATGTTGAATCAAAGGCTCACGGCTTTAGCAATGCTGTCAATTGAAAATAGAATGATAAGTGATATCAACAATTTTAATGAAAAAGTGATTGATCATTTTGCAACGTCCAGAACCCGAAAAATGGATTTTATATTTAAATAAAATCATTTCATCCATTGGTAAGTAACCATACTAAGTATTTATAATTGAACTATTATTTTATTAAGCTAGTTTTCTTAATTTTTGTACCTTATAAGTATTTTCGAAAGCTACAGCCTTCCCACTTTATCGAGTCTAGAGCCGCCACTGTTAATATGCATATATATATATATATATATATATATATATATATAATATATATATATATATATACACAGACAGTACATCGAACAAGGAACTCTTCTGGGATAATTAAATCCACTATAGTCCGAATAAGTAATGGTAAATGACAAATACCATAGTTTCTTTTTTCATGATGCTAGTCCGACGCGGGCAACGGGTCACTCGCAAAGAGGTCCCATAAATATAGCTTCCCTCACCAGCTATCTGCAAAGCAGACAGGATCCAGCTTTGGGACATGGATCTAGGATCCTGTCTGCTTAGCAGATAGCTGGTGAGGGAAGCTATATTTATGGGACCTCTTTCCGAGTGACCCGTTGCCCGCGTCGGGCTAGCATCATGAAAAAGAAAAACTATGGTATTTGTCATTTACTATTACTTATTCGGACTATAGTGGATTTAATTATCCCAGAAGAGTTCCTTGTTCCATATATATACACACACATATATACATATATATATATATACACATATATATATATATATATATACAGTTTATACACATATATATATGTGTATATACAGGGCGTCCCAAAAAAATGTATACACATTTTAACAGCTGATAGCTCAATTGATGTTTCTTTCTTTCCAAGTTAAACCAATTAGAATTAATAATGGCAGTCAGACTAAGCTTTGAACAAAGGAAATTCATTCTAAAATGCTACTGGAAGTGTGAAAATGCAGTTGAAGTGCAAAGACAGTTTAGGAGGGAGTTTCAAACAGATCCACCAACGCGACTTACAATCACTCGAATTAGAGATAAGTTTGAAGCCGATGGAACTGTTCAGAATGTCCACAAGAAGCGTTCCGGAAGACCACGGACATCGACAAGCCCCACAAAGCAAGAAAGAGTACTGGAAACGTATCACCAAAGTCCAAGAAAATCTGTGCGGCAAGCGAGTCGTGAGGTAGGAATTTCAGAATCGTCTGTCCAACGCATTTTGAAGCGCTGTCAATGGAAAAGTTACATTCCAAGATTAGTCCATGCTATTAATGAAGATGATCCGGACCGAAGAGTGGAGTATTGCGAGTGGTACTTGGCACGATGTGGATGTGGATTGGACGAAGGGGTTTCGTAGAATACCCTCCGCGTTCACCAGACCTCACACCACTAGACTTTTTTATGGGGATACTTAAAAGAAAAAGTCTACGCTATAAACCCTGCAACAGTCGCTGAATTGAGAGCAGCCATTGAACGAGAATGCACACAAATACCAAACGAAATGTTTCGTGATGTTTGCGATTCCATTGCTTCGCGTTATCAGCAGTGCCTGGACCAGAACGGACGTCAGTTTGAAAACACGCGTTGACAAAACAATTAAATAATGTCTGTAGATTCTATTACATTTTGAAAATGAAATGTATTTTAATAAACACTGCCTTTATAATTATTTAAAGTGTGTATACATTTTTTTGGGACGCCCTGTATATATATATATATATATATATATATATATATATATATATATATATATATATATACATATATATACACATATATATAAACATATATATATATATATATATACATATATATATATTAGGGTGGCCCTTAGTTGTATGTGATTTTCTGAAATGAGATATGTTTCATCTCCCAACCTCCAGAGTTGTTCTATTCAATGCACAAATGCTCTGTGTAAAAGTTCAGCTCAATCAGACAATATTATGATGGCCCCCAAAAGCCATAAATTTTCAGATTTTAACAATATTGATATTTTTTCATATAAAACCGTTTTTATCTTCTTTACATTGTTTTATTCGAAAGAAATATAGAATATGATCGAAAGAGAATTCAATTTACAATAAATTCAGTGTTAACCATTATTTACTTAAAACCAAAATTGGACGAGATATTCACGGAAATTGAAAAGTATCATAAGTGCGTAAAAAAACCGCTTCTGGAAGGTTCTACAAAGTTCTGCGCATGCGGCCTATATAAGCGGCGTAATTATTTGTTGTAAATAAAATTCACTTTCGATTATGCTTTGTGATTATTTTCCCAAACAAAGTTTGCAAATGAATTATAAAGGTTTTATATTAGAAATACCAATTATCGGTGAATTTTGAAATTTTAGGGCCTTTGGGGGCCACCTTAATATAGCCCAATTGAGCTGCAATTTTGCACAGAGCACATTTTATATATTAGAAGAAGATCAGTGGTTGGGAGCAAGTAATTTCAAAAGTTGAAAAATAAGGGCCACCCTAATATACATATATACATATATACATATATATATATAACATATATACATATACACATATATATATATACATATATACATATATATATATACATATATACACATATATATTTACATATATACACATATATATATATATATACATATATACATATATACAGGGTGGGCGGAAAGTAGCTCCCTATTTTGGATTGGTAAAAAAATACGTATATTATCCATTTATTTCAGAAGAAATAATATGAAAAGGTAGGCATACATGGTAGGTTTTCTCTAAAATTCAATGTGGGCTCCAACTCTTTCCACCAGCTTCTGGAGCCGCCCAGGAATGGCGTCCACTGACTTAGCAGGAACTCCGGCGGGATGGAGGACATGACTTCCCGAATTCGGTCCTCCAGTTCTTCCAATGTCCTCGGTTTGGTGCGGTAGACTTCTTCCTTTACCCACCCCCAAAGAAAGAAGTCGCACGGTGTCAAGTCGGGGCTCCTGGCTGGCCATTCGCTCTTGTTGTCCGTGAGTGGCTGGATGCCCACTTCCCTGGGCGTTGGATGGGTCGTCGTGGTCCACATCAATGGCCAGCCAGGAGCCCCGACTTGACACCGTGCGACTTCTTTCTTTGGGGGTGGGTAAAGGAAGAAGTCTACCGCACCAAACCGAGGACATTGGAAGAACTGGAGGACCGAATTCGGGAAGTCATGTCCTCCATCCCGCCGGAGTTCCTGCTAAAGTCAGTGGACGCCATTCCTGGGCAGCTCCAGAAGCTGGTGGAAAGAGTTGGAGCCCACATTGAATTTTAGAGAAAACCTACCATGTATGCCTACCTTTTCATATTATTTCTTCTGAAATAAATGGATAATATACGTATTTTTTTACCAATCCAAAATAGGGAGCTACTTTCCGCCCACCCTGTATATACATATATATATATATATATACATATATACATATATTACATATATACATATATATATATACATATACATATATATATACACACACACACATATATATATATGTGCACACACACACACACATATATATATATATATACATATATATATATACACACATATATATATATATATATTATATATATACATACATCCTGAGGATGTCATTAGACGAAAGCGCTTGAGAACCACTTTGTGTTTCTTTTCCCTTCGTGGTTTTATTCATCATATATATATATATATATCTATATATATATATATACAGATTATATATATATATATATATCTGCACCCACAGTATATATGTAAATATATATATATATGCACACACAGTATATATGTAAATATATATATACATACTGTATATATATATATATTGAAATATATATGTATACATACTGTATATATATATATATACATATGTTAACCCCTCTGTCTATGGCTGGGTTGGTTCGAAGTCGACGCGGGTTCTGGTTAGGAGGCAGCAACGGATTTGTTACTTGCAGTAATTTCTTTTGTAATACTCACCGAGTTCTTCTTTAGTGGCTCGGAGGATTCTATGAGGCTTATTATTTTCTCTGAATGTTCCCCCCGATTCTTCTTGTAACGTATCGGGAGATTTTAATGACTAACTTTTCTGAAGAGAGCACGGCTCGAAGGAGAAGATAAAGACTTTCTTTACTGTAATTTACTGCTAAAATGTTACAGGTGATGCTTAGCCTCGTAGTTTGAATCAGAATAAACATGGAATGAATTATCAGGGTTTATATACCCCGATTCTACTAACATCATCATTATTAAATGTTGAAGGCTGCATTATTTTTGCACAGTATTTGAAAATAAAGTAAATCTTTTAGCTGTGGTAATGTTTAAACGAATAAACAAGATATTTGAAGATGAAACCATATTTTTATCTTAAACCCGGTATTTTCAGATTTGATGTTATCATGATCTGCTAAGTTAACTAAAAGTGGAAATTGAACTATGCATCTTTACACTAAAATATTCATATGAGTAAAAATTAAAGGTCTAAGATTTACAATTAAATGCTTAGGCAAGACATGACTTCATCTTTTATAACAAAGAGAGAATGTATACAATTTATGAACATTGAAAAAAGTTTCTCAGGATTCATTATTAAGCTAAATCTAAAAATGATTAAGAAATTTTAAAAAGATCAAGTCACCATTTATTTAGCAAAGTAGAAAGCACATCAAAATTTATCCCAACGGAATAATAATAATAAAAAATAACAGTATCGCCGAGTATACTTTCCTAAATGGCGACATAATGTCGGGTCGCACATGGAGTACAATCCCAAGTACATCACTGAGTACGTCGTAATTTTGGTTTATTACAATTACGATTACAAATTAATTCACATTCGCTTATTATCGTTAATTAGAGTTTTATTAAAGTACATTAATTACATTATATTTAATTATTATCGTTAATTAAAGCACATTAATTACATTATAAATTATCGTCATTAATTACAGTTTTATTAAAGTACATTAATTACATTATATTAAAGTATTAAAGTTAATTACAATTAAACAGTTAACTATAGCTTTCTTTTGTTTTTACAGTGTTTCATATTTATAGACAAATAAGATGTTAGGAATATTACACAAAGTACATGGGCACATACGGTATATATATATATATATATATATATATATATATATATATATATATATCATAACACATAATAATGTTTTATAAATTCGAATCAGAGCGAGAGGAGATTTTACGTTTTTACTTGTCAATTTGTGCTGTGATCATCGAATTGCGTACACTTACATAAGCATTTTCGAGTTTATTGCGAGATGTGAACGCACTCAAAATAAAAAGTAAAAAGAATACATTTGGACGTATTTACGTGTGCGTAACTATGTACGTAAGCATGATCATCAGGGGACATGTACGAATGCACAAAGTATTGTACACATATCGGTACGTAACACTATAGTTTGTGTGCGTAATATAGACATGAGTAAACATGGACTAATAGGTTGAAAGGGCATCAGTAGAAAATAGGTAGGAGAATGAATAACACTCCCCAACAAAAAAATATTTTTTGCTGCTGATTTAATTCTAAGACCTGTATCTGGATAATATTGATGTGCTGATTTCAAAAATCACCTTAGATTTTGTCCATCACATCAGTTTTTCGTGCAATGCAATATGCCTATTTTGGGTGATCCATGAAGGGCGCTTATCAAAATTGATGATTTTTGAGACCTGTTAACAGCTGTTTTGCTGTTAAAATTTTATCTGTGGAATACGCAAATCTGTGCATTAAATTTAAAGGTCATGTACAACATTAAAATCTTGGGTATCTGTGATTTCCCCAGGTGTGAGCGTGACAACATGATCTGAGAGAGATTTCCCATTGGCGGAGTGAGAGCAGCCGGTTCCGCTAGTGACGTCAGTCTGTCCTGGTTGGATACAGCTGCAAAGTGTGTGACGTCATCGCCTGCTCGCCACATGATTGGAAGCGGCACAGAGTTACATGTGGGCAGCATTCAGTGATCCAATACTGCGGCAGTTATTTGCGATCAGTGGTGAGTGAAGGGTGCGTTGCAGCTCATCATCATCATCATGTCTGCTGTTCGAAGAAAGTGTTCAAACAGCCCAGATGTTTTCTGCTACATTTGTGGATGCTTTACGTTACTAAAGCAGAGGATGAACATTACTGATTTCGTAAAAAAGACATACCTAACCTATTTTAAAGTTAAACTTGGAGATCAGGATAAGTCGTGGGCTCCTCACACTGTTTGCAAAACTTGTGTGGAACATTTACGACAATGGACAAATGGAAACAGAAAAGGTTTGAAGTTTGGCATTCCTATGGTATGGGTATGGCGAGAGCCCAAAAATCATTCAGATGATTGCTACTTTTGCCTTGTGAAGACTTCTGGCTTCAACGCAAAGAATAAACACCATCTAAAGTATCCTGACCTAGATTCAGCAATCAGACCAGTTTCTCACTCAGATGAAATTCCTGTTCCAATTTTCACGGACCTTCCAACACTCACAGAAGATGATGAAGATATGGAATTACCTGATGAGATCGAACATGATATCACTGATGATGATTTTGAACAGCCTTCTTCGTCAACGACACCTCAGCGATTTAATCAACTTGAGTTGAATGATTTAATTCGTGATCTCAGCCTTTCAAAAGAGTCATCAGAATTATTAGCTTCAAGATTGCACGAGAAAAATCTACTTCATCCTGGGACAAAAATAACATCTTATCACAATAGGGAAAGAGAATTGTTGCAATATTTTGGTGCAGAGAAGGATTTGGTTTACTGCCATAATGTAGAAGGACTTTTGAATGCAATGGGTGTAACCCACTATAGCCCCAATGAGTGGAGATTGTTTATAGACAGTTCAAAAAGAAGTTTAAAGTGTCTTTTGCTTCACAATGGGAATGAATATGGCGCGATTCCTATTGGTCATTCAGTGCATCTAAAAGAAGAATATGAAAACATAAAAATAGTGCTGGAGATGCTAAAATATGATGTTCATAAATGGGTGATTTGTGTTGACCAGAAAATGGTCAACTTTCTTCTTGGCCAACAAAGTGGCTACACAAAGTATCCATGTTTCTTGTGCTTATGGGATAGTCGCGCCAAAGCTGAATATTGGGTAAAGGAAAAGTGGCCACTAAGGCAAAATTTAAATGTAGGAGATAAAAATATTGTAAACGAGCCATTGGTGGATCGAGAAAAGATAATTTTTCAACCACTCCACATCAAACTTGGGCTTATGAAGCAGTTTGTAAAAGCTTTGAATAAAGAAGGTGATTGCTTTAATTACATATGTGCAGCCTTTCGAGGTCTTAGTGATGAGAAGCTTAAAGCTGGTATATTCGATGGTCCCCAGATAAGAAAACTGATGAAAGATCCGCAGTTCAGTAACTCAATAACCAAAACGGAGGCAAGAGCTTGGAATGCTTTTGTGGCAGTAGTTAAGAACTTCCTAGGAAACAAAAAGTCTGAAAATTATAAAGATCTTGTAAAGGATTTACTTGTAAACTTTCAGCAGTTGGGTTGCAACATGAGCATTAAAGTTCACTATCTCAACAGTCATCTGGATAAATTTCCAGAAAATCTTGGTGATGTTAGTGAAGAGCAAGGTGAAAGGTTCCACCAAGATATCAAAGTGATGGAAGAACGATACCAAGGAAGATGGGATACCCATATGATGGCTGACTACTGTTGGAGCCTGCAAAGAGATTGTCTTGACATCTCTCATTCAAGGAAGTCCTATAAGAGAAAATTTATCAGCACTGAAAAGTAAGAAAACAAGAAAAAGACAATGTTAAGAAAACTGGTCCGGTGCTTGCTTTAATATGGATTCATTTTTTGCTTATTTAAACACTGTTAATCACTTTGTGTCAATATTACCATTGTATATTAAAGTTCACTCCCAGCACAATTGTTTACTTTTCCATGCTGATTCTGAGTATATAAAAACTTATTTTTTGAAAAGAAAAAAAATTGGGCATAGCCCTGCCAAAATGCGATATCTCCAAATATCCGTATTTGATTGCTCGAAAACCTGACGTGATAGGCAAAAACTAAGGTGATTTTTGAAATCAGCACACCAAAGTTACCTAAAAACAGGTGTTAGAATTAAATCAGCAAAATTGGTGTTCGGCAGTGTATAAGTAGTAAAATTAATAAAAGATAACAGTTAAGAAAAGATATGGACGTCTGGATGAATATGGTCGAATAATAACATTTATACTACATAACACCAGACGGGACACAACATATAAATAATGCATTATAGAGAATGAAGTTTTTATTATTATTATTATTAAAGAATTTACCATACAGTGAATACGGAAGATGTCCACATACTAAACACGTGATTCAGTGTACAAGGTATGGAAAACGTGAAGGAAATTCAGTTACTTTTATGACGTCATAGTTATTTAATTTGTACGTACCGTATAAGTCATTATTCGGAAAAATTAAAGGAGACAAATTAGGGAGCCAGTTAAGGGACATTCGCTTCTCACAGCTAACTTCTAATGGCACAAACATGAATAGTGCTCAACAATAGAAATGGTAGGTCGCATGGTTGTGACACTTGAAAAAAAATGGAACGCAAAAAATCAATATTCTATCCAAACTCGCTCAGGCGATTTTGGTTTTACATGTAAAAATGAACATTCAAGCATAAAAACCATACACACCGGACAAAAAATTAGTCACCCCTAATAGCACCGATGGTAGGAAGTTCAAGGTCACACAGAGGGCGCTGATGTAGCATTGGTAAGTGACAAGTAACGGTGACGTAGCACACAGGATCAGATCTGTTTCGTGAGGTGGTGAAGAACAAAGTGTGTGTTGGATATAGTCTGCAAAATGGGTCGTGAGGCAGACGTTACTCAGTGGCAAAAAGGAGCCATCGTGTTTGGCAGAGCCCACGGACACAAAATGTCTGAAGTAGCCCAATTTGTTGGTGTGTCAACGCGTACTGTCCAGCGAGTTTACAAAGAGTGGTGTAGTTCGCAATCAACTGACAATCGACGGCGTAACTGTGGCCGGAAAACAATTCTCGACAATAGGGGCCGCCGCCATGTTTCTCGTCTAGTAACTGCAAATCGTTTTCAAACCAGAGAACAATTGCTCCAAGAAACCAATGAGGTTCTCCAGCGACCAATTTCCGAACGGACATTGCGACGAGAACTGCATGCGATGGACATCTGGAGCAGGGTACCACGGAAGAGGCCGCTGTTAACAGCAAGTCACAAATTGGCACGTTATAAATGGGCTCAGAGGCACAAAAACTGGACTGCGGCAGATTGCAAACGTGTAATTTGGTCCGATGAGTCCCGTTTTTGTTTGTTCTCTAATGATGGGAGGCGACGAGTACATCGCAGGTCCAATGAAGCCTTTAATCCTGAATGCGTCGAAGGTGTTGTTCAGGCTGGAAACAGAAAGTGAAGCGCAGGAATAGACACCCACGGACTCTGGCTGAACTTCGGGACCGGCTGATGAACGAGTGGCAGCAAATCGATGTTCAGTACATGTACAACCTCGTAGAGTCTCTGCCTCGCCGGATTCGTGCGGTTATCAAGGCCAGAGGCGCCGTCACACGTTATTAGGTACATTCTGAGAGGGGTGACTAATTTTTTGTCCGGTGTGCTTATATATATATATATATTTATATATATATATACATATATATATATATACACACATATATATATATATATATATATATAATATTATATATATATATAATATATATATATATATATATATATATATATATATATATATATATTTCTCTTCCTCGTCTGCAGAAAGCTCCTCTATACTTACGTCGTTTCTATACATTAATATACTGCGTGGTCATTGCAGTTAAATGTACATATTCACGATTTGCGAGGGTGCCCTCTTAGGGCATTGGTTTCTGCCCTATGTAGGAGAATTACGACTTCTGACTGATCGAGGCCTGTGGTGTAGTGGATAGCACATCTGACCGGCAATTGGAAGATCCTAGGTTCGATTCCCGGGCGGGTACCTCATTTTTCATTTGTTCGTTATTTCTCTTCCTCGTGTGCAGAACGCTCCTCTATACTTACGTCGTTTCTATACATTAATATACTGCGTGGTCATTGCAGTTATATATATATATATATATATATATATATATATATATATATATATTCTACATATATATATATATACACATATATACTATATATTATACATATACATATACACAGTAAATATATACATATATATACACACACACTATATATATATATACAGGGTGGGCCGTAAGTTTCCATACATAGGAAAAATAAACATTTTTTTATGGACAACCATTTTTATTTATATAATATGCTCTACGTACATGGTTGCCATTGTTTTGAAAACACATTTCAATACGTGTTCCCCACTGTTGATGAACACGCATTAGCACAGTTGACGTTATGCTTGTAATGGCGTTGGTGATACGTTCCTTTAGATGATTTATGTCTCGTATCTTTTCCTGATACACCATGGCCTTCAAGTGCCCCCAAAGATAGAAATCAAGGGGGGTGAGATCTGGGGATCTGGGAGGCCACTCCACAGGACCACGCCGACCAATCCAAGCATCCGGAAACTGCTGATCCAAATTTTCCTATGTATGGAAACTTACGGCCCACCCTGTATATATATATCTCGTAGAACAAATCTGGAGTGATAATTTAATGGACAACATTCTCTTTAGTGATGAAGCCACTTTCCATACGTGTGGAAAAGTAAATCGCCTTAACTGTCGAATTTGGGCAGATGAAAGACCGAATGATTTCGTCCAAAATTGGGAAAGAGACTCGCCTAAAGTTAATGTCTGGATGGGTTTAACAAAATCTAAGGTTTATGGTCCTTTTTTCTTTGCTGAAGCTACAGTTACGGGGCTTATTTATCTGGACATGTTGCAGCAATTCCTCGAACCTCAGCTGATTGGGGATAGGATTGTTAGTACCGTGGTCCGTCAACATGATGGTGCTCCTTATCACTATGCCAAAATTGTTCAGGATTATCTAAATGGACGTTTTCCAAATCGCTGGATCGGACGCAGAAGCAACAGACCTTGGCCAGCGAGATCACCAGATTTAACCTCTTTAGATTTCTTTGCATGGGGCTTTATCAAATCGCACGTCTATCAGACGAAGATTACGAGTCTTGAAAACTTACGTACACGTATACGAACTGCTGCAGATAACATAACCCCGCAAATGCTCCAGAATGTGTTTAGAAATGCTGCGGAACGATTTGAGCTGCGCCAGGATACTGATGGGCGTCACGTCGAATCCTACTCTTAATTATTTAATAAATGTTATCACTTTATCATTCTATGATTGAATTCCATATAATTTCCAAGTGCTTCACAAAAATAGATCCTAACTGTATGTACACCCTGTATATATATATATATATATATATATATATATACACACTTACTGAATATATATATATATATATATATATAACACACACTTACTGAATATATATATATATATATATATATATATATATATATATATATATATATATATATATATATATATATATATATATATATATATATATATATATATTCAGTATGTATATGCTGCAAACCCAAGGAAAAAGAAAAACGATTCCAAGGCCTTTCGTGTATTCAAAGCTACACCTCGTCAGGGAATGAAGATAAAAGGCGAGATGCCCATAAATATATACAACGTACAGGAAAAACAAAACAATTAGCACATACTTAACAAGGGTTAATGAGAGGCAAAAGAAATTTTAACATGATATCGTCAATTTTATACGTCCCCGCACTGTTATTGAAATTGTTTTTAAAATGAATAAATGCACATATACATATATATATATATATTCAGTATATATATATATATATATATATACACATATATATATATATACACACATATGTATATATACATTTATACATATATCGACTACACATATATACTATACTACACTCGAGACCAGGAGGCTAAGGGGTGATCTAATCCAGGTTTTCAAAATTATGAATGGGTTCGATAGTGTAGATAGAGATAGCTTTTTCGAAATATCTCAATATAATAGAACTAGAAATAACGGGTGTAAGTTGATAAGTAGAAGGTTCGAGACAGCAGTTGCCAAAAACTTTTTTACGCATAGAATAGTAAATAGCTGGAATAGTTTGCCGGTAGAAGTAATTAGTAGCACGTCTATAAACATGTTTAAAAATCGATTAGACGCATATGTTGATAGATTGGGTATAGTTTAAGGTCGTAAAATTAAGGGTGGATACGATAGATTTTGATTCTCTTTGCATTAAAGATCACAATAACCAGACTAGAGGTCATAGTATGAAATTATTTAAGCCAAGATGTAGAACAAATTTAAGAAAACATAGTTTTACTAGTGTTGTGTGATATAGGGAGGCAGCATCTTGGGTTAGGGGATACTCTCTGTCCTTCACACCCCATTTAAAGAGATTCCTCTGCCGAGCGGTGCCCCATAGTACTGTGAATTATTGAAAACCTCATGATCTTCACTTGCCCCACAAACACCTTTAAATGGGAGACCCAAAATGGGTGCACACACATTTCTACATTTCTGTACAATCTTTACAGCCACACCTACACATTTCCTTCTAATTATATATATTGTAATGTATATGGTTGTAAATTGTGACTTGGTCCGCAATTGATATGGACCGTGACTTATATTTGGTTGGCAAGGTACTAGGATTGATGGGTACCGTAATGAAATTGACTGGATTCTTTGAATCTGATATATTTGCATGTCGTTTAAAAATAGATATAGAGTGTAATATATTTGTGGATGGTAGTCTATTATGACTTCATCCTGTGGATCCAGAGATTTTATTTGTAGTTTTAAATTTATAATTAATTAGTTTTAAATTGATAATTATTTAGTTTTGTAAAAATTGGTTGTTGCCAATGTACAGGCAGTTTTTACATAGTGGAGCAGCCTCGATGGCCAACGTGGCCCTTAGTGTGCCCACTATAAAAATGTCTTATGTTCTTATGTTGCTTGTGGTTCGGAACCCACGTAAAATTGTAGGTCCCCTCCGCCACCACGGAGGACATGCACAATACACAATTACGAACACAGTTATGTAGACCAGCCATGACTGGATCCTAGGGTCTTTGTTGGTCTGAAACATTATAACATTATTATATTATAACATTTTAACATTATATATATATATATATATATATATATATATATATTTATATATATATATATATATACACACATACAGATATATATATATATATATATACATGTATGTAATCTTAAAATGATATAATGTTTCAGACCAACAAAGACCCAGGGATCCACTCATGGCTGGTCTCCCTAACTGTGTTCGTAATTGTGTATTGTACATGTCCTCCGTGTTGGCGGAGGGGACCTACAATTTTACGTGGGTTCCGAACCACAAAGCCTTAATTTTACTACTTTAAACTAGACCCAATCTATCAACATATGCGTCTAATCGATTTTGAAACATGTTTATAGACGTGCTACTAATTACTTCTACCGGCAAACTATTCCAGCTATTTACTATTCTATGCGTAAAAAAGTTTTTGGCACCTGCTATCTCAAACTATCTACTTCCCCACTTACACCCATTATTTCTAGTCCAATTTTATTGAGATATTTCGAAAAAGCTCTCTCTATCTACGTTATCGAATCCATTCATAATTTTGAAAACTTGGATTAGATCACCCCTTAGCCTCCTAGTCTCGATTGTAGTCAATTTTAACTCCTTAAGCCTATACTCGTACGAATTTGACCTAAGCAACGGAAACATCTTAGTTGCTCGTCTTTCAACTCTTTCGAGTTTGTCTATATCTTTTTGCGTATGTGGATTCCAAAATTGGATCGCGTACTCCAAATGGGGTCTAACTAATGATTTATAAAGAGGAACAATAATAGCGCGCGATTTGTTCTCAAAATTCTTAGCTATAAAACCTAGCACTTTGTTCGCCTTATTGACCACTGCTGTACTTTGTTCGCCACTTTTAAGTCACCAGTGACGATAACTCCTCAATCTTTTTCCTGCTTTACGCTTGTTAACTCCTTTCCTGACATACTATACGCAAAATTACCGTTACGCGAACCTATATGTAAAATTTTCCACGTATGGACGTTAAATCTCATTTGCTATGTGACTGACCAATCAACGATTTTATTCAGATCTTCCAGGATTTTACTCTATCTTCATCATTAATCGCCCTACCACCCAGCTTCGTGTCATCCGCAAACTTTGAAACTGTACTGACTAGTCCAACATATAAATCGTTAATATATGTAAGAAAAAGCAAGGGGCCCAATACAGAACCCTGAGGAACGCCACTAGCTACATCATCGACCACCCTCTGTTTCCTACCTCGCAACCTCTCTTCTATCCAATTTATTACTGCACCCCTGATTCCATGAGCCTTAGTTTTTTCAATAAGTCTTTTGTGCGGTACGGTGTCAAACGCTTTTTCAAAATCTAAATACACTACATCAACCGCCCAATGACTATCGTAAACGTCAACCACGCTTTGAAAAAATTCTAAAAGATTAGTTAAGCAAGACTTGTTTCGTCTAAAACCGTGCTGCGTATTTCTCACTAAGTTATGTAATTCTAAGTGTTTGACTATACGATCCCTACTTATTGATTCCAGTAACTTACCTACAACAGACGTTAAACTGATTGGCCTATAATTTCCCACCGCACCTTTATCGCCTTTCTTAAAGACAGGTGTTACCTTTGCTAACTTGAAATTATCTGGTACGCATGCCTCAGAAATAGACGCATTAAAAATCTTTGTTAGTGGCACAACAATGCTATCTTTTAATTCTTTTAGTTTTATGGGATATATGGAATCCGGCACCGGTGATTTACACATTTTTATTTTATAAATATAGCGCATTACTTCCCCTTCACTAACCACAATATTATCCAAAATATTACTATTATCAAAAGGTATTATGTCTCTCACCGTAGTGATATTTGTTACATCTTCTATTGTAAAAACTGACGTAAAAAAATCTTTTAGCAAGGTAGCCATTTCCTTGTTTCCAGAAGCTAGATCTCCTTTAAAATTTTTCAACGGCACCAAGACACTTTTTACTGGATTTCTATTGTTGACGTATTGAAATAATCGCTTGGGGTTTTCTTTACCGTCACGAGCTATGGAGATTTCAAATTCGCTCTTGGACTTCTTATTACACTTTTCGCTTCACGCCTTAGAGATATGTAGTTGTTTCGTACCAACAAATTGTCGTTATCGCACTTATGTAGCCTATAAGCCCTATCTCTACTCTTTATAATGTCTCCTACTCTAGAAGTAACCCACAAGGGCTTGTTGTTTACTTTCACACGCTTAATTTTGTACGGTACACATTCGATCATTTAGAGTCCTAAATACTGTTTCAAACGATTCCCACATTAGTTTTGCGTTGGAGTTTCCCATTACGTTTTCCCAATTGACGAGTGACAATTTATTTCGAAATTTACAAAACTCTGCGTGCTGGAAGTTAGGAATTTTAGTCGAGTTAGTTGGTTTCGAGTGACTTACTGAGAGGAGAAACTCCACCATATTGTGATCGCTATTGCTTAACGATTCTATTACTTGAAGATCAGTGATTAGCCTATCATCCGTAGTTATTACTAAATCTAAAATACTGTCCAACATCGTAGGGTCCCCAACCTTTTGAATAAGAAAGCTCTCCTCGAGAAAATTAACTAAACGATTACCTTCTGCGTCTCCCTGCATTGTATCGCAATTCACTTTGGCGCAATTAAAGTCACCCATAACTAAAGTTTGCTCACTACTTATTATTCTCTTTAGTTCACGATATAACGCTTCGTCTGTATCAGCTGTTTGATTAGGGGGGCCTATATACAGGGTGGGCGGAAAGGAGCTCCCTATTTTGGATTGGTAAAAAAATACGTATATTATCCATTTATTTCAGAAGAAATAATATGAAAAGGTAGGCATACATGGTAGGTTTTCTCTAAAATTCAATGTGGGCTCCAACTCTTTCCACCAGCTTCTGGAGCCGCCCAGGAATGGCGTCCACTGACTTTAGCAGGAACTCCGGCGGGATGGAGGACATGACTTCCCGAATTCGGTCCTCCAGTTCTTCCAATGTCCTCGGTTTGGTGCGGTAGACTTCTTCCTTTACCCACCCCCAAAGAAAGAAGTCGCACGGTGTCAAGTCGGGGCTTCTGGCTGGCCATTGATGTGGACCACGACGACCCATCCAACGCCCAGGGAAGTGGGCATCCAGCCACTCACGGACAACAAGAGCGAAGTGCGGAGGGGCGCTATCTTGCATAAATATCAGATCGTCGATGTTCTCCCATGTGCTGACAACCGGCCAGACCTCGTTTCGCAACATAGCAAGGTACCGCTCAGCATTCATGGTGTTGCGCAGAAGGAACGGGCCCACAACCTGATCTGAGGTCATACCACACCACACCGTTACACTGAACCGATTCTGCCGTTTTACAGCGGTAACCATGGGATCCTCTCCGCACCAAACCGAGGACATTGGAAGAACTGGAGGACCGAATTCGGGAAGTCATGTCCTCCATCCCGCCGGAGTTCCTGCTAAAGTCAGTGGACGCCATTCCTGGGCGGCTCCAGAAGCTGGTGGAAAGAGTTGGAGCCCACATTGAATTTTAGAGAAAATCTACCATGTATGCCTACCTTTTCATATTATTTCTTCTGAAATAAATGGATAATATACGTATTTTTTTACCAATCCAAAATAGGGAGCTACTTTCCGCCCACCCTGTATAACCGCAACAACAAGTTTGAAATCGTTCAATTTAAGGTTTGCTCTAGTCGAATCCATCGGTTCTGAAATTGTGTGCTTTACTTCTGTAACGTTCGCAATATTATCTTTGATATACAACATAACACCGCCTCCTCGCCTACCTATTCTGTTTTTAACAAAAAGTCTATAACCTTTAATTTGATACTCCCGTACAAAGTCACGTGTTTCAGTGCTAAGCCACGATTCATTTATTGCAATTACATCATAGTCTTTACAAGCAATTAAAGAAAAAAATTGTTTATTTTATTTCGTAGGCTACGAGCATTCAAGGATAGAACCTTCAAATTGTTTGTAATTGCGACACCTTCGCGAGCGCAGGGGAAATTTGTGGAAATTACGCTGGGGCCTTTCGAGTTATGGCAGTCTGAAAAGAAGAGACAGTATTATGAAATAGTAGGGTGTGTCAATTTTAGGGAGCAAAGTGAAATCTTTAGATTTTCAAAGACCACTAGTGATCAAATGATGCATTTTTATGCGCTAAATCGAAATATGGATTTAAAATCCAATTTGATCACTCCTAGCTCCTTATATTTGAATCAGCAATTTTTGTAAGTATCTTTTTTATTGTATATAACTACATTTTACATACATTATATACAATTTAGGACATTTTGATTGTATTTCAATATTAAAACTTAGAAATATAGATAGGTTTCTCGAACTTTGCCAAGGATGCCATATAAAACTACATTTTACATACATACGATTAAAGACATTTTGATTGTATTTCAATATTAAAGCTTAGAAATATAGATAGGTTTCTTGAACTTTGCCAAGGATGCCATGTCTGCCTTGCTCTTGTTCCTGGACATGAGCTCCCTACTGGCCACCTGGCCACTGATGTACGCCTCCCTCCTCTCTTGTGAGTAAACATGTTGTGCTGCTTCAGTTGTCATCCTTACACACCTCTCTACTGACTGTGTGTGTGTGAGGGCCATGCAGGAACTTCCATTGGTCTATCCAGAAACTCCTTGATTGCAGCAGTGGTGAGGGAGCAGGTCAGAGGAGGCTCAGTCACGCCAGAGTTCCAGTCAATAAGCTCCGAGAGTTTGGTGGCATCTGGGTTGATGTCAGGAGTCTTCCTGGGTCTTACACTGCAGCCCTACCTGTGTGTCCTCATCTCCTTCTCCTCTGATTTCCAGTATCCTCTTCACTGCCTCACTTCTCTCCTCCTCCACCTCACTGCACAGCATGGCCAGGAGCACAGTCTCAGAGTGTGCATACCAGGCAGATCTCTTCACTGTAGGCATCACTATTCCTATCACCTCCTTCTTCTGACTTCTGAGCAGCTCCAACTGGTACAGTACATGCCTGGGACCCTCCACCCAGCTGTGATTTAACTTGATGTTGAACCAGTTTGGCATGTAGACTCCCACTATGAATTCCACAATTATCCTAAGGTTCTTCAGGTTCCTACCCTTCAGCCCACGTTTGGAAATCCACAATCTGCAGAACCTTAGAGCCATGGTGACCCACCTACTGTGACAGACTGGCCCAATCTCCAGGAGAGCTAGACTCTGAGGTACCTCTCCCGATCTGATGGCAGTGATGATTCTGTAGCCATATGATTGGTCTGTGCTGAGGTCCTTGACTACCTCCTGACTGAGATGGGGTAGAGGAGGACCAACAGTGATCCTCGTGAAGTTTGGGTTGATCTCCAGCTCAGTGGCAGTGTCTAACATCTTCCCTAGGGGCCAAGACCACTTGTTGTTTCTCAATGTCTTGCCATCCAGTGCAGTCACCAGGTGTCTGAGACTCAGCTACCCAGTGTGCAAGTCACAGACAATCCACACCAACTTCCTGCTAAGCTTGGCCTCCACATAATGCATTACTCCTCCCTCCCAGCCAGTATTCACATTAGTACTGTCACTTCCTATGGCCAAAAGAGTCTGGTCTGCTCCTCTCTCTCTTAGCCAGTTCACCAGATGATCAGCAATGACCTCAGCATGACTTCTCTCCTTTGCAGCTTCCTCTGGTACAAAATGCCACAAATATTTCCCACCTGGTTTATTGCACACTGTGTAGTGTTCTTCCTTAATGAGGCCAGGAAACTGCCTGTCACTACCCTCAGCTTCCATCATCACTTTGGTGTCATCTCTTTTCCCATCAAGGAAGATACAGGTGATGCCATTTTCCCTAATCTCTTCATCAAACTTCTTGACCAGCTCCTTAGTCAGTCTCTCCTGAGCCCTCCTCACCTTGTTGTGGTGAATCACCAGTGCTGTGTCAAACTCTGTGATAAAACCAGCATCAATCCAGGCAGCAGTTGCAATCTCTGCAGTCTCTCTCAGCCCAGTGTGATATCTCAAGCTAGCCAGAGCTATGTTGGTGATATCTTCAGTGTTGTATTTCTTCTTCTTAGCCACAGGCAAGGAAGTTGTCGCAGCCTCTGGTATGAAGTCTTCGTCCTCCTCTCTCCTCCCTGCCTCCTCCAGTATATCTCCAGTCTCCTCTAAATCCATCTCCAGCAGTGACTCCTCCCTCAACTCCTCTTCTTTCTTGGCTGCTGCACTGGTATCTTCTGCTCGCTGCTGCAGCTGCAGTCAATGTGAACCTCACTGTTGCAGACAGGGTTGCCCCCAAGCTCACTGCAGCTCCTGATCACACAGTGACAGGTCAGGATGTCCACCAATTTGTCCAGTTTCATCATGAACCTATCTTTGACCTCTAGCTTCACATTGCCAATGGACACCTTCATTGCCTCATCCCACAGTGCCTTCACTTTAGCCCTGATCCTGACCTCAGTGTTGATTACAGGCCCTGTGAATAGAGCGTTGGCCTTTCTCCACTGAGCCAGTAGCCCTGGAACAATGCCGTTGTTAATCAAGTCATTAACTGGGTAATTCCTCCTGTCTTCCTCACTCATCTCTCTCCTCAACAAACCATACCTCAGCAGATATCTGGCTGTGGGCAGCTCAGCAGGGGGAAGTTCCCTCCCAATCCCCACCAAATGACTTAGGTGACAACTTGATTTGCTTCGGGTTCTGATTTCTTTTTGACTCATCCTGTGGACCTGTGAACGAAAGAAATGTCATTGAAATTTGGATAGGGCTACTGATTATAATTATATAAAATTAAGTTAATTGAAATTCTTAATATCTTCCTATAAGCTCAGATAAAAGGTTGTGTTGTTAAAGGTACAAGACTTAATTATTCAAAGTAATGACAATTTCATATATCTATCATATCAAAATATACAGAAAGTTTGGGTCACATAACATTTAGAATAATTTGAATTACACAATATTTACATTCCGAAGCAATCAAAATTGTAAAAAAGGAGGGAAAACACATGCATTCACAATCAAAACTCCAGCATTTGTGACTATGTGAAACTTAGAAACCATACTGCACACCAAAAATAACCAAAGTTGACCACACATATCAATGGCACATTGATATACGATGCTACAGTCATATTTAGGTGATATTTCAAACCTTTATGGTCAAATATAAGTAGATAAATGGCTCTTTTAAACAACACTAAAGATATTTCTAAGTTTGCTAGATAATATAACATCATTTTAGCATTAGTAGTTTTTGAATTGTTGACTAAAATTGACACACCCTAATGAAATAGTCTCCCTAAACTCGCAGCTCCAACGTCATTAAGATGAAGTCCATCTCCGAGGAACAAGTCCCTCCTGCCGTAGAAACTGTTCCAAAAATTCGCAAAATGCACTCCTTCCTGTTGGCAGAGACTTTAGGTTATTGTTGATATAGGTCGCCTTGCTGTAGAAATCGCTACGTTGGATACTTCGAGGAAGTATACCTCTTAAAACAATCTTATTAGTTTTTTCCTTTAGTCGCTCTAGTAAGTCTCTCTACCTAGCTAGCAGTTCTACCGATCTAGAATTTAAAACGTTATTAATACCGACATGAATAACATACGTTGTGTCCTCGGCGGTACCTTCTGTAAAATGGTCAACACTATTAGTTATATCCTCCACCCTTGCACCAGGGTAGCAGTAACGGCGCCTACGAAGAGGGTTTCTCCCACAGAATTCCTCGAGCTGCCCTCGAACAATTGAATCGCCAACGAGTCGTATTTCGGGTTCATCAGCATCTTCGAAACCTAAAACAGAACACTTATTGTTTGTATTACTGGTGTATATATATATATATTATATATGATGAATAAAACCACGAAGGAAAGGAAACACAAAATGGTGCTCAAGCGCTTTCGTCTAATGACATCCTCAGGAACACTGAAGTATATAAAAAGGTTAAGCCTATATATAGGTTACAGAAAGAAAAAAAGAAAAAAGAAAAATAAATAACATACATACACACACACACACATATATATATATATATATATACATACATATCTATATATACAAATACATACATACATACATACATACATACATATACAATAAACAGAGAAGTAAAAATAATAAAAAATTAAAAATTAAAACCTTAAAGGATTACCAATGAGGCGTACAGATTGTAAGGAAAAATATCGATTTTTAGCACAAGCTCAAATGGATTATAAAAATACAAATTTATACTGGGACTCTGCCGGGTTTTAACACAATGCTGCCTATGGTCAGGTTTCGATATATATAAAAAAAAATAAATAAATAAAATGCAAATTAAAAGTTAATCGATTTTTAGCACAAGATCAAATGGATTATAAAAATACAAATTTATACTAGAACTCTGTCCGGGTTTTAACACATTTCTGCCTATGGTCAGGTTTCGATATATATAAAAAAATAAAATGCAAATTAAAAGTTAATAAAGTAGAAGACAAGTTTACCAAAGATTTAATGTTTTACACTTCTTATCTAAGTCTGCTTTAAAGGAATTCAACATAACAGGATCGAGTTGAAAAAGACCTTTGCTTATGTTGAAGTTATTTGAAAGTTGGATAATGGCAGACTCAAGAATATTTCTATTAACCATGTTGCTTGAATGGAATAAAACTGAAGCATTATTCCAATCAATACAGTGGGCTAACTCTGACAAATGGACAAAAAGGGCACTGGACAACTGTCCTGTTCTAACGGAATAGTGATGCTGTTTTATACGTGTGTGCAAATCCTTTCCCGTCTGACCTATGTAAAAGGAATCACATTGTTTACAACCAATTTTATAGATAATGCCTGAATTATTGGTAGGGCTATTTTTTACTATGATATTTTTCACAATATTGTTATATGAAAATACTACATTAATATCCAAAAGTTTAAGTACATTAGCAATGCCTAAAAAGCCCGGGAAAAATGGAAGTACTAAAATATTTTTTGACAAAGTACGAGTGTTAATATTGACACGATAGTCCCAGTATAAATTTGTATTTTTATAATCCATTTGAGCTTGTGCTAAAAATCGATATTTTTCCTTACAATCTGTACGCCTCATTGGTAATCCTTTAAGGTTTTAATTTTTAATTTTTTATTATTTTTACTTCTCTGTTTATTGTATATGTATGTATGTATGTATGTATGTATGTATTTGTATATATAGATATGTATATATATGTATATATATATATATGTGTGTGTGTGTGTATGTATGTTATTTATTTTTCTTTTTTCTTTTTTTCTTTCTGTAACCTATATATAGGCTTAACCTTTTTATATACTTCAGTGTTCCTGAGGAAGTCATTAGACGAAAGCACTTGAGCACCATTTTGTGTTTCCTTTCCTTCGTGGTTTTATTCATCATAAATATTTTTCACGTGTTACCTTCGTGAAATAATTTTCATATAATGCTCACCACGCGTTCCTTCGGCTTGCTGTTCCCTCTCTTGTCTCCGTTTGTGTCCGTGTTTTCTTCTACATTAATGAAGGGGCATGCAATTCGTATCCGACGGAAGTTTCTTACTAAGTGTCTGGAGGAGCAAGTTCTTCCCAAATCCCTGCTTCCGATTCGCCTCAGACAAATTGACGACCATCCGTTCAACAACTTCAGCAGATTAATTTTAAAGAAACATATTGAAGTCACCAGACAAAATGAGTGGTCCGCCTTCAAAAATTTAAACATCGCCAAACATAATTTTGTAACCGTTATTCCCCAACCGTGGATCCAACCTTTGTTTGATGAAATTTACAACGAGTTGCGTCGGAGAACTACTTCACTTCGTAACATTTTGGATCGGAAAATTAAAAGTCTCATTCGAGATAGTCAGTGGAGTAAAAAAGCAAGCTCAAAGTGTGTTTTGAACCTTTCTTCGAAAAACATTAGTGACGATGCAAAAAGTGCCCTTGGATATGGTATGTCCTTTTTTATTGTTAAAAAACCTTCGGCTTTACAAATTTGTTATAGTCTCGCGTGTTTTGAAAAACAGTGTAATCTCCCTCAGTATTTGTTTAACATAGTTAAAGGCCTCGTTTATAGTGCGGCGAATGGTAATTACGAAGATAACTTTCCTAAACGTTTTCGCAATAGCCTCTCACAATTAAAAAAAGATGGGGAGCTCCATATTACTAAAGCAGACAAGGCTAACACCATAGTTATTATGGACAAAGTGGACTACATCGGAAAGATGAACGAGCTTCTCCAGGACCCCGCCACATACACCAAACTTAGGAAGAACCCGCAGGATGACGTCATCAAATCATTTAATAGTGGCTTGAAA